>PVIW01005304.1:0-109955 GCA_004026585.1 Noctilio leporinus
GGTACAAGTTCCTTCTTTCTTTCTGCTATATAGAATTCCATTGTGTAAATGTACCAAAGTTTTTTGATCCAGTCATCCACTGATGGGCACTTAGGCTGTTTCCAGCACTTGGCTATTGTAAATAGTGCCGCTATGAACATAGGTGTGCATAGGTTCTTATGAATTGGTGTTTCAGGATTCTTTGGGTATAGTCCAAGTAATGGAATCACTGGTTCAAAAGGCAGTTCCATTTTTAGTTTTTTAAGGAAACCCCTGTTTTTTGTTTTACCAGCTGTCCATTGCTGGGCCAGGCTGCTGCTCACATCCAACTGAGGTGGGACCCTGAAAGGCAGGCCTGGCTGAGCCCCTCTGTTGGGAGGGAGGACCCTTGGAGAGGCCTTCTCGTTGGCGTGGCAGAGCTGGGCAGTCTCTGCCTAAGAACAAAGACAGCAGAGGCCAGGAGTCAGGCCTGGGCAGCTGTGCAGCCTCAGGCAGCCCCCTTATTCCCTCTGAGGTGGTCCTGAGCACAGGGCAGGCAATGTCACAGCCCCTCCTGAAACTGGTGACACAGAGGTCACGAACAGGGGAGGTCAATGTCCCCCACGCCCAGGGCCCAGAGACAAGTGGTCTGTAGTGCCCAGAAACCCCAGACCAGGAAGCAAATCCTATTCTCTATTGTCTTTCCCCTGACCCCCATTTCCCACACATCTGTGGCTGTTGTTGGCCAAAGCAATCAGGACTCCCACAAGAACCAGGAGGAGAGAGCCCAACCCTGTGCACTCTGTCCTCCGCAGGGACATTCCCAGACCTGCCTCAGTCCTAGCCCTGATTCCTCTTCCATCTCCTGGTTGGTGCCCTCCGCCCCAACAAATACCTTCCATCCATCCATTCATCCATCCAACCATCCGTTTGTCCATCCGTCTGTCTGTCCATCCATCTGTGTATCCCTCCCTTTATTCCACCCACAGCTACTTGCTAGGCACTGTCCTAGAGTCCAAGGATGCCAAACAAATAAGGGAAAGGCCTTGTCTCTGTGGACTCCCAGCCCAATGCTGGAGACAGACAAGGAGAACCCGATTTGTGCTGATCCCAAGAACGGCAGGATCAGGGGAGGCTTCTTAGAGATGATGCCCATGCTGGATTCTGGAGACGAAGTATGAGGGCACGTAGAAAAGTCTGGAAGCCAGAGTCACTGTCAGCGCGCAAAGGCAAGGTCCCCACTGCTGTACCCCAACGCCTGAGGCAGTGTGCCATTCAACTGTGCCTCCCTGAACGCGGAATGAACATTATTGGGTGGGAGCTCCGCAGCTCCCAGGGTTGAACAGGCTGCATGTAGTTGTGAGCTGGACGAAATGAATGACTGGGGCAGATCACACAGGGCCAGCTGGGCCCCACAAACTCCTTGCACTTTCTCTGAGGGCGATGGGGGGCCACGGAGGACTGTAAGCAGTGGAGGGCAGCCCTGCTTCACCCTCTATTCCCTTCCCCTGACTCTGACTCTGATCCCCAGCTGCCCTTTCCTTCATCTGACAAGTCCTGCCGATTTGGGGGAAATAAGCATATATTATTATTTTTTTTAAATAAGTATATGTTAAGCCCCGAGTGCATGCGTCCCGGATGTTTTGCTTGGAGCTGGAGGTGAGCCCTCCAGTGTTGCTCACACATTGCCGAGGTCCGGGGCTCTTAAGCTGGGGTTCGTGAGGGTGGGGGATGTCAGGGGTACGTGAGCTCCTGGAAGTGTGTGTGTGCGTGCGTGTGTGTTCTGAGGTGGGGAGTCCATAGCTTTCAGCAGATTCTCAAGAGTGGTCAGCTCCCCATGCAGGTCAAGACCCACAGGTATGGGAAAAAGAGTTGCTTCACCTGACATCGCATCTGGATGCTGCTGAGAAAGTTCTGTCCCCAGGACTTCCTAGTCTTATCCTAACCCTGACTCTGCCCAGGACCCCAAACCTCCCTAAACTGCACCAGGAGCCAGCATTCCTGGCAGCAGGCGAGGGCAGCAAACACTTCCTGGCTGCTGTGCTGCTGCCCAGCAGGGCTGCCCCTCCCACAGCCCAGGTCCCTGGGACAGCTTTACCTGTGTCAGCCAGGTGGCTTCTGGGAACACTGTCTGGCTGCCACTGTATCTGGAAAGTCGCTGTTGGGGAGGGGGCAGGACTCAGGGTCAGGGTATGGGCAGTGGGGTTTGAGGCTCAGATCCACACAACCCAAGGGGCACAGGGGCTCCCCATGCAGAGTGGTCTCTTTAATGCTGAGTATCACTTTGCCCCCCACCCCCCCACCCCCACCCCCTGCTCCACCCTCTGCTCTCAGAACCACTTTCCTCTTCTAGCATCATCATTCTTTCATTGTGCAGCTGTGAATTTCTTTTGTTTATTCATGGGCACCGCCTAGAAGGAGGAGAGACAGGAGGGTGGTTAGGAACACTAGTGTCTGGTGTGAGAGTTGGGCTGGAATGAGGTGCCCCTGCTGTCACAGCTGTGGGGGATGGGACCCTGCTTGGTGAGAATAGCTGAGCCTGTGGCTATAATCCCCTCAGCTGAGCCACAGACCCATCTGGGCTTGGTTGGTGGAAGTCGTGTGAGGACATCATGGTCCAGGGCTCTGGAGCCCACAGGAAGTCAATGGGAGGAATGGACCCAGAGCATCTCAGCATCCTTCAGTGGAGAGGATGCCCTGAACTTTCCACTGTGCCTCAATTTCCTCATCTGTAAAATGGGGACTATTTAGAGCTAAACTATGGGATTGATGTAAGAAATGAGTCGATACGTATAGTAATGCTGACAATAATCTTGATCCTGGGTTGGCAGTGTTGGTTATACTGTTAAAATTAAGAATGTTTATGACACTTACCATGCCTGGACCCACAGCAAGTGTCCTAAACCCAGGTGATTGGCACATGCTGAGTGCTCCCTGAACTCAGCCATGGTCCGGAGGAGAGGCAGCCAGAGGGCCCTGGGAGGGAGAGTCCACTGTTGAGAGGGCCCTGCCGGGGACCAGGCATTCACATGGTCTCCCCTGTGTTCCTTCAACATCGAAGAAGGAATTCCTGCTCCTCTTTCACTGAGAAGAGAAACTGCAGCTGAAAGACCACAGGGGCTCATGGTGAGAATGCAGCAGGACTGGAACTTGAACTCGGCCTCTAGACTCAGTGCCCGCCCCAGCAGTACAGCTGCCTCGGGCTTCCCCAGTGCGGGAGGACAGTGGCCTGAGGGCCTCTGGACAGCACCTTCACAACCCAGGGCCCAGAGGGGCTCCCCGGCAGCAGTCTGCTAGTGGGAGCTCCCTTCAAGCACCCCTTTCTCACCTCTTTCCTCAGAGCTCATCTGGCTCAAGTCAAGCCCCAGAATCTACCCATCCTATTCCATGACTCCACACACATGAAGAGGCTGCCTCCTCTCTTGCAGGCCACTCAGGCCAGATTGTCCTCCAGGGGCCCTGGCAGTGCCCCAGGCTGGGAGCAGCTGGAGTAGGGGGAAATGGGCCTGAATGGGCATTATTCCTGCTCTGCTCTGCTGCCATTGTGCTGTGTGATCTTGGGCACTTTACTGACCTCTCTGAGCCTCAGTAAAAAGGGAGCTAGTATACTGGTTGATCACTAGCCTCTCCCTGGCTCCCCCCGTTCTGTGTTTGTGATTCTAACCCCATAGAAGGAGAGCCAAAGAATCCTTCAGGTCTTGATTCAAATAGGACTGTTTTAGGCAGGCTTTCTTTGACCCCTCACAAACATACTTGAAATTGCCCCAACACTTTCCATCCTACATCCCTGCTTCATTTTCATTTCCAAGCTGCAGTTATCACTCTCTGACACACTCTATACCCTACTTATTTGAGTTTGTTTATTGTCTCTCTGCAGCTCCATGGGGGGTCAAGTTTGGTCTGTCTTGTTCACTGCTGTTTACCACCCCGCTCCGCCGCCCCTGCCCCGCAGTGCCTGGCATGTAGTAGCTGCTCAATAAACATTTGCTGAAGGTGTGACTGAGAAGTCAGGCATGGAACAGGCCTGGGTTCTGAGGGTCAGGAACATGAGGAGGGTGGAGGCTGGCACTGAGTAGGAAAAGGGGCTGAGAGAAGTCCCAGTGAGAGGATGAGGGAGCTGAGGTGTGGCGGAAAAGATAGGAATGAACACTTGGGCACAGCATCCTCTCTGCTGTGGTCTGTGAGAGGAGGGGCCCCTTCAGTGTCCCAGGGCCACATGTGTGTGCCCCTCAACCCCCGTATCGTTTCCTCCAGGCAGAAGCCAGGTGGGCCGAAGGCCAGGCTGTCTTCCACAGCTGGGCACAAAGGCCAACACTTCGTCAGCGCTGGCCCCCTGATAAGGCGGGTACATTTCAAAGGGGCTAATGGGGAAGGGGGTGGGCAGGGCTGCTGATAGCAGGGCCAGAGAGCTGCCAGCGGCTTCCCCCCACTTCCCAGTGCCCCAGGCCCAGTCCCCCGGCAGGCTTGCAAGCAGAACAGGTTCCAATTGTGCTCTTATCTGGTACTGCGGTTTGGAAGGCCCCGCTGGCTCTGCTAATGGGGGAAAGGCAGCGCCTGATCTCCGCTCTCCTCTCAGGTGTGGGCAGTGACGCAGCCCCTCCACCTCCGCCCCCCACGATGACAACACGACAGGCCGGGCTGAGGCAGGGGGTGCACCTGGCACTCAGGAGCCTACAGGAGGTACAGCTGACTGACGAACCTGAGCAGGAGGAGGCCCTGCCAAGGCTAAAAGAAGGGCTTGGCTTCCAGATCCTGCCTCCATGTCTCATTATGTGAGCTACGACCTTCTCTGTGCCTCAGTTTCCTCACCGAGTTAAACTAATAATGCTGATGATAGGGGTGCTACCACAAAGGGCTAAGGGTTAAGTCAATCTAATGCATTAACCTCTATAAAGCAACTGGCATAGCCCCTGGTTCCTAGAGGGCACCAGCTGAGTGGGGTGCCTAGGAGGGAAGAGTCCAGAAATGAGGGGCACAGGCTTCAAGACCCTGCAGTCTGGCTTCACTCTGCCTCCCTCGCCTTAACTCCCTTCACAACCCTCTCCGCTGCAGCCGCACCCGACTCCTCAAAGTTTCTCGAGCAAGCCAGGCATGAGCCCACCCCAGGACCTTTGCTCAAGCTTTCCTTCTGCCTGGAATGCTTACTGCTAAATCCAGGACTCACGCGTTCACCCCCTTCATGTTTTTGCATCAATCCCACCTTCTCAAGGAGATCTGCCCTGACCACCATATGGATGCTGCTCCCCATGTCCCGCCCAGACAGCACTCCTGGACGTCCTATTTTTTCCTGGCACTCATCACCTTCTGGTGCACTATACAATTTACTCATTTATCACTTTTACTGTGACCATTCGCCTTTCTCCTCTAGAATATAGATCCAGTGAGGTTCACTGATGTGTCCCCAGTGACCCGTGCCTAGCTCACCATGGGTTGCAACACATATCTGTGAAGAGAGAAGACTCATGAATCTGACACCAGGCCAGAGACACCACCTTGTTCCACCATTACAGGGGCCTGGAGTGGGGGGTAAGAAGGATGTTTTGTGCAAGTGCAGGGGTGGGGGAGTGGGAGGTACTTTCTGCCCTCAAGACAAGCCCTAGGGTTCCCAGATTCCAAGCCCACCTCTGGCAGAAGCCCTGCCTGGCTCAGTGCCCAGGGAAACTCTGGAGACCCTGAGGCTTGTGTTGGAGTCTGGGCGGTGAGGCCTCCCCAGATGGCAGCCCGGGTGAGAATCAACGATGGGGGCAGTTGGATGAGCTGCAAGCACGTTCTGGGGGCTGTATAGCCAGGCCTCAGACACTGGCTGAGACTGGCTCACTCGCTAGCTGCCCTCTCAGGGAGTGTTGCTTCTAGGGAGGAGCAGGAGATGACATTGGTGAGGATGCCCAGAGCCTGGGAATCAGGTTACAAGCTGAAAAGGCCTCGGCATCTCCTACCTGTCAGTTTTAACTACCATGCGTACAAGCGTTAGTGAAACCAGTAAGTTCATTGATGCTTAGCCTTGGGAGGGATGCTGGAAGTCGTCTGTGCCCTCTGAGAGCCACCAGGCCACGAACTATTCTAAGACAAAATGTTCCTGGTCCCCTGCCCCAAGTGTTAGTACAGGGCCTGGCGCAGATGAGGTGCTCAAACCAACGCAGGCCTGAGCAGAGCAACGTGGTGCCTGAGGGCATGTTCCGTTTTATGGAAATACCTAGTTGTATGTCCCCTGAGGACACAGCCACCACCCCAGAGGCCGTTCCTGGTCCTGAGCCCACCATCCAGTGGCAGCATGGTGTCCTGACAAAGGGCTCCAACAGACCAACCCTGAACTCTGCTTCTGCCACTTTTTAGCCTTGACTTTGGGAAAGTCTCTGCTCCTTAGCTGTGCGTGAGAAAACCAACAAACCCCTCAGGTGCCGGATTTATTAGGGTTAAGTGAGCACACAAGCCGGGGCTGGGCTCTGGATTTGGATCCTATCCCTGCTGTGTGCGTTGGGCCCTCTCCCTAGCCTCTCTGGGCCTCAGGGTCTTCTGCTGCAGGACTAGATGGTCTCTGGGCTCCACAGATCAGGATTCCTGCCCATCCTGCCACAGAGTCCCATCTGGGGACCAGCCCAGGCTCTTTGCAGCTCAGCCGGGAGCCTTCCCCTAGCTGTTCCACCTTCTCACAGCCCGACCCTGGGACAGGGCAGCCCCACTTCTCTGCCTCATGTAGGTCCCAGCCTTCTCCCTGCATCACTTCCATCTGCAACTCCTAAAGGGTGGGAGTTGGGGGCAGAAAAAAGGCGAAGGCCCACTGAAAAGATAGTCTGCCCTTCCCAAAGTGCACCCACTTCCTTTGTCAGTTGATGTTCACCCATCACAAGCTCCACAAGGTCAGCAGGGCAAGTATTTCCATTTCACAGAGGACTGAGGGAGGCCCAGAGTGAGACTCTGGTCATGAAACAGCAACACAAGCCTGTGCCCTGCACCTCACCGCCCACTCAGCACTTCACATTCCCTGAGGGGCTCGTGGCGAGAGGACAGGGTGGGGAGGGACGCTCAGGCCAGCTGCTCCAGAGTCAAATCTGTGTGTTGGGTCCCATGCTGCCAGCTACTCTAAGGTCTCTGCCCTCAAGGAGTTAGAATCTTCAGAAGAAAAGACAGGCTGGGAAAATCAGAGCCCAAAGAATGGGGACCTGTGAGGTCTGCAAGGGCTGGAGGGGCCGTGGGAAAGTTTTCTTTAGGAGAGAGTTCTATGCTGGGCTGAAGGACGTGGGTTCTTTCAGTCGCAAGTAGAAGAGAATCTCAATTCAAATCCATTTGAACAACAGAAAAAGGAAGCAACTGGTTCACCCAGGTGTTCACACAACATGTCAGGAAGGCCCTTCTCCCTGGGGGTGACAGCGACCATTCCTAAGGCTCAGGAAGCCCAATGGCAGGAGAGAATGTGTTATCTCAGGAGGTTGGAAGAAAGTTCCAGGATGGAGTCACATTGGGCCAAAACCCCAGGTCTAGAGAGTGTAGATATGGGGCAGCCATCCCCACCACAGATGGATAGGTCTGGCTGGGGGGAGAATAGCAGTGGGCACATTTTACACTGTGGACATTGGTCAGAGGAGGGTGGAGAGAGATCTGCCTTTGGGAGTTATGGGCAGGAGGCAGAGGGCCTGGTGGACCCAGTGACCCATGCCAGGGACCTGGGACCTGACCCTGAGGGGACAAGGTATAGTAACAGGGTCCTAAAGGACCTGGGTGATGGGGGCAACTGAAGATTTTAATTTAAATCTGCTTCCCAGCTATGGAACTTGGGCAAGACAATTTAAACACTTGTGCCTCAGTGTCTTCACCTGAATAATGGGCATAATAATATCTACCTTCAGGGGTCACTGTGGGTAGTAAGATGATACATGTCAAACACAAGGTTGGTGGCCAGCTTAGCCCTGGTATGGGGTGTCTGGGGTCACAGAGCATCACCTACATCATCTCACTTCTCACAACAGCCCTGAGAGTCCTCTGGGGTTGGAGAGAGGCATGTTTTCAGCACGTTTCAGATACTTGGCCAAAGACATGAAGCTGGAAGCTAACAAAACCAAGACCATACATTTGGGTCAAAACCCAAGCTGGTGCCACAACACCATGCTAAATGGATCAAGGTATTAAGAGGGTATATGTCACCAGAGTTCCCTCGTGGATTAAGATGCACCCTATTTGGTCATCCCTTGCGTTGGAGTTCACCAGAGTTGCCCCAGGCAGATGCCAGCCTCCCTGAGCCCACCATTGACATCTACCTCCAGCAGCTCTTAGCACCTTAGTCCAAATGAGTCCCAGCTGAGCGAAAAGCAAGCCCTCAACTTGCTCTCCCTTAGATTTTCTAGGTTCCAAAAACTCTTCCAAAGTTGGGAAGATAGAATCACTGCCCACACTCAACACACCTTAGCCTTGTCAGGCCCATCCTTCCCTGGAGACACTTATGAAATGTTCCCTTGGCCCCAGAAGAAGGCTGTACCCAGCAGTCAAAAGGAAGACTTCCTAAGGTCAAAGTTTCCCATGGTATGAGCAGGCCTCTTCCCATTGCCACTCAGAAGTGAGGTATTTTCCTCTGGCTGCAGGAGTGTCCTAGCTTCATCTGTCTGTCTGTCTTCTGGACTATCTCATCTAGGATCGGGCTTGGCTTTGAGTAAAAAATCCCAGTTAACAAAATCAAAAGGTCTGTTACTCTCCAAAGTCTGACCAGGCAGTCCAAAGCTGGTATGAAGGTTTTTGTAGTCATCAGAGACCTAAGCTCCTTGGAACTCACTATTCCACTATCTTATCTTCATGGTCCAAAATGGCAACCAGAATTCCAGCCATCACAGCTGCATTCCAGGCAGCAATATGCAGGCAGAATAGAGAAAAAGGGTCAAAGTTTACTTCTAAGAAAGAATCTTGCCCTGGCTGATGGCACAGTGGCTAAGGCACCGGCCTGCGAACCCAAAGGTCACTGGTTCAATTCCCAACCAGGGTACATAACCAAGTTGCAAGCCGGGTCTCCAGCCAGGTTCGTAGCTGCAGGCAGGTGAAAGGCAACCATACATTGATGTCTCTCTCCCTCTCTGCCTGTCTCCCTTCCCCTCTCTCTAAATAAAATCTCTGAATAAAATCTTAAAAAGAGAGAGAGAGAGAGAGTCTTAGAAATTGGCACATGACACTTCTACTTGGTCATGTCTAGCTGCAAAGGAGACTGGGATAGTCTTAATTCTAGGTAGCCGAGTCCCCAGCTAAAAATTAGGGGCTCGTGACAGAGGAAAGGGGATAATGGATATTGAGGGTAACTATCTCTGACACCAGACCCAATAAATATTAATTGGTTATTCTTTGTCCTTACCTATGTTACAGTGTTTATAATATGATTGATACCAAAGCCTCTCATGAGCACTGACAAGTGCCTGGCGTGTAGTAGGCGTTTATTGAACAATGGCCATTCTTTTTCTGACTGCATCAGAGTGCTGATGTAAGCACAAGCTTCTGTGAGGACGGAGAGGAGGGCTGCCTGCCCCCAAGGGAGCAGAGTATAGAAAAACATCCTGGAGGAAGTCCTGCCTAGGACTGTTGGGTCTTTCTTGTTATTGACCCTGGAGAGCCGGGGTGGTCAGCAGCAGCCATTTTAGGGCTTCCTATTCCTCCTCCATCCCTTCCAACCCCAGCCTTCTTGGGAACAAATCTGATACCTCATCCTCACCAAGGTGCTGGCAGCAAACAGCCAAGCACAGGGCTCTCCGGGGTGAAAAGTGCAACCAGGTGTCAGTGAGTTATGGCATCAGCTAAGGGGGGCGGGGGCTAGTTCTGAAGGCCTTGGAATCTTCTTGAAGCCTTAGAACACTCACAGTGTGGGGATTCACACAATTCCTTTTGAAATTAGAAAATAACAATAAGTAGTATCTACAATGCTCTCATGGGACAGAATGGAGGTAGGTGGGAGGGACTTTGCAAGGTGTTCCAGAGAAAGAGGAGCCCAGCTCTGCCCTCCGGAGACATCCTTCAACCACCTGGCAGGATGAGGAGGAAGCTGAGAGCTTGACTGCGTGGCCCTCCTTGGACTCCTGGAGGTGGAGGAGCCTGGGCAGTGGGTGTCTGGGAGTGGGTGTGCACGCAGCCTCCTCTGCCTCCCTCCACCCTTCAGGGACTATGGGAGAGCAAGCCGCTGCTGGCTGCCCCGACTGGGCCTGGCAAAGCCAGCTAACAGTCCTTCCTGAGCTGAGCACCACTCTGTGCCGGGCATGTGTCCCTGGGGCACAGGCACCACAGTTCCCGGGCAGGGTGGGTGGGCCCATGAGCCTCAGGGTTCCCTGAAGCTCTTTCCAACCCTCACCTGGGGAGCCAGATTGCACTTCCTCCAATAAGTCCTCCCTGAATTCCTTTGCCTCAGGGCTCCCACAGCCCCGTCACTGGGGCTCTGAATTTCTACTGCTGCTTGCTTGTCTGTCCCACACTCTCAGCTGATCCCTTTTAATGTGCTACCCAGCTTCCTGTTCGTACATGTGTACCTTGTGTCTCATCTCACATATAATATAAGCTTAGAAGCAATGCATTGACTAATGAATGGGAGTGAGCGAGTGAGTGAATGAATGAATGAATGAATGGAGTGAGTTCCCTGGCTGCCAGGGTATAGATTCCCCCATGAGGAGGGGAAGGCCTGTAAGGGTTAACCAAGAGCCCGCCTGTGGTCTGAGGTAAGCAGGGAGCGTATTTGTTCAGGTAAATAAGGAAGGATTACTTATAGTGGGAAATCAGGCCCAGCCAACTCTTCATCCCTGACTTCCTCCCAACACATTCCTGCACTCCACCTGCATCCACACCACCCCAAAGACTCAGTCCTGGTGCCCAGAGCCCACCTTGGCCCTCTGTAAGCCCCCCTGGCTGGCTCTTGCCACTGTGCCAGCTGGTGGCCCTGGGCTAGGGACGGGGGATCCCTACAGGTCAGGCAACCCTGAGACCTCAGAAGGCCAACCTTCGAGCTTGGCCAGGCCCACCTGAGTGTCACCTCTGCCCCCAGCCTTGCTGGCCCGTGGTCCACTGGCTCCCCAAATGCCTGGCTGAGCCCCAGCAGTGGCCCAAGCTGTCCCTGCCTCCTCCTGGCCCCCAAGATTGCCACTGCAGCAGGCAACTCCTTGGGCACCAGGCAGCTAACAGGTAAGTCCAGGGGGAGGTACTGAGTATCCTGCCAGCTGTGGGGAGGTAGGTTACTGGGAGGACTTGGAGGTGCACTTTGCAAGCTCAGAACAGATCTTCCAGGTACCAGTGACCTTGTGATCTGAATTCTTTACCCTCAGAAGCCCCTGCCTCTCCACATGCCAGTCTGGGCCAACCCCAGAGCCTGGGTGAGTCCCTTGACCTGGCGAGGCCCAGGAACCTCGTCTCTGTGATGTTCCCTTCTGGGGTCGCGATTGAGCCCACCTGCTTGCCTGAAGGAGATGGCTCTGTAGATGCAGAAACTCGGCCCTGACATCTGGCTGTTCTGCTCAGCTAGCAAGACACAGCAGCCTTCTTACTGCTGCTAGCCCGGGCTGCTTGGCCAAGAACAGGGTCTCCGAGGCCGGGCGACAGCTGGGCAGGGGCTTGCTGGAGTCCGAAGGGAGGCTCAGGGACAAGGTCCAGCGTGGAGCAATGCTGTTAGGCCCAGAGCCCAGGGGGCCATCAGGGCAGTGGTGGGCAGTTGGGGGGCTGTGGGGGGCAGAGGACCAGGTTGGTTGGGGATCTGGGGAGCAAACAGCTGGCTGCATGGGTACCCAGAGAAGCAGAGTGCCTGTGGGCCACGGTCTGGGTACGTTAGGAAAGAAACAGGGGCCCTTAAAGGTGCTCGTTTCTAAGATATGCCAACTTACCTTCCAGAGAGAGGGAAGTAGATGGCGGAGGTGACAGGGTGGGAAGCTGAAGGGTCTGAATGGTTGGGGGCTCCCTTGAGGCCTGACAAGGTATGTGCATGTGTGTGTGTATGTGTGCCCATGCATATATGTGCATGCATACACCTGCATTTGTACGTCTGTGCACACATGTGTCTGTACCTGTGCAGTCATATGCACTCATGTGTATAAGTGAGTGTGTGCCTGTGCATGTGTGCTTGCATGTATGTGTGTCCATCTGTGCAGGTTAGGGAGTGGGCAGGCCCACCAAACTAGCCCTGGGTCCCCTCACCTCACCCTGCCACCTGGGCCCACCCAGCAGTCCACACCCAGGCCGTAAGCCTCTAGTGCCTGTCCCCTCTATGGAGGTCATGGCCTTTCCTTTCCTCCTTGTTCAGGGCTGGGACTTGGCCTCATTTCCTGCCCCCACCTCCCCAATAAACAGCTTCACAGCACCCCCAATAAAGCATCATCTCCCCAGTACCAGCTGCTCAGTTGAGTAACAAAGCAAACAGGCACTGAGTTGCCCAGCAGGCAGGGATGGGCAGCAGTTGCCCTTCCAGACTGGTAGATCCCGGCCATGGCCAAGCCCAGCAGGGACAGTCCTGCCTGCCCCCTGACCACCTGGGGAGGGGCCAGACAGGGACTTCCAGCTGGGAACCCCACCATGCTAAGTACACAGAAATGTGGGGAGAGGGTACATCCTCAGGGCTCCCGGGGAGGTTGGGGTGTGGAGGAGGTGTTTTCTCGCAGGATAGGGGACCACCCCTCTCCCACCCCCAGAGCCTGACAGTGATTAGATAAGTGATTCCTCTGCTCCAGGAACATGGGGGCCACAGGGCTGAAAACTCAGTTCCTGACAGACATGCTTATTGTGTTACCAATTGTAACACACTTCAGCAGACGCAACACCACTTGATTTTCACAAGGACGCTCTAAAGTAGACAGAGCTGCTCTGTTAACCAAGCCTGAGGGAATAGGAAGCAACCGGTGAGTGCTCAGAAATTGTGACCCAGGCAGCAAGTAGAACCTAGGAGAATCCACACTTACCACTGCGATCATTGCAGATATAAAACTAATAGTTCTGAAACAATTAGAGCACAGTTTTGTGCTAAACAACTTGGTGCAGCTTGAGTATAACCTGAGAGGTCAGTTCAGGCTGACCTGGGGACAAAGACCCTCTGGGTGGAGAGCAGGAAAAAATGGGTTAAGACCCATAGCGTGTGACTTTGGGCAAGTCACTTTTCCTCCTTGAACTTGCCTGTGTAATAAGAAAGTTAGGCAGGTGGCTTCGTCTGTTAAAGGAGGCTTCATGGAGGGGTCAGCTGGGAGCTGGGTTTTGAAGACTGTGTCGGAGCTGCTGGAGGCCAGCTGGCTGGCTGGATCTGCCAGCTTTGCAAGATTTGTGTGCCTTCCCAGTCTTGTCTCCCACGCTGAGGTCAGGGGAGGTGGGTGACTCTGGCTCTGGCTCCTCCTAGAGGTCAAGGAGGGGTGGGTGTAGCCAACAGCTGTCTGGAACTGGGCTAGAGAGCAAGACGGCCTCAGGGCAAGGCCCAGGCTTCCCTCTCTATCATCCTCAACTCTCCCTCAGACTCCACCCTTTAGCTTTGCTCCTCCACCCACGTTACCACCCGGTTCTTCCTTTGTTCTCCTAATCCTGCACCCCATTAGCTTTCCTTTCCCTCTTCTCCAGTCCCATCCCCTCACCTGCTCCCAGGTGCCACCTTCATGTATGTTCCTCCCATCATAATTAACAAGGAATTCCCATCCATCCTCTCCTTCAATCTTCACGACCTCTGTAAGATGTGCTCTTAACAGCCCATTTAACAGACCGGACAACTGAGTCCCAAAGGAAGCTGAGTCACTTCCCCTAGTCCCACAGCTGGGGAGTCAGGTCTCAAACCTGGTCTGGGATCTTCCCCACACCCGATCCCTTTCCACTCTCCACCCCGAGCAACACCCCACCCCCACCCCCACCCCCACCCTGCCCCCAGCCAAGCAAGTGGTCTGTCAGGTGGAACAACTCTTCCCAAAGCAAACTTTGCACAAGCTGAGTTGCCCTGGGCTCTTCCTGACATTTAATGCCTGGCTCCCTCCCCTGCCTCGTTTGCATGTGAGCCCAGGAGGTGTCCCTGCCAGCTTCTCTTCTCCCCACTCTCAGCGGTGGAGTGGGGCCACCAGACCATGGGAGAATGACTGTCCTTTTCCCTCTGACCACTCCTCCCAGTTGGAAACTGGCGTGACCCTGCTGGTGGCCAGCAGGGCCAGTGACCACCCAGGACTGTAGAAAGGGCACTACCAGAATGGAGAAGCCCTTCCTTCTCCCTCCAGCTCTGGGATGGAAGTTAGAGGTCTAGGGAAAGCTGCCCAGGGTCCCAATAAACCGTGAATAATTCACTCCCCTCCCCCAGTTAAACCTTTGGCGGGAGCAATTTCTGTTCTCAACCTCCCAAGATAATTCATTCTAGACTTTTTATCATTTTCCGAATGCTGGAGTACCTGTACTTTGTCCGAAAACCCCTTTCCAAGTCCTAAGGCGTGCTCTCTGGCCCTCAGATTGGGGCTCAGAGCGCATTTTCCCCTCCACCCTGTCAGTATTGCTCGCATTCAGCCCCAGCTCACGGAGCACCCTCCCTTTCCCGTGCTGTGCTGGGGCCGGAGGAGGCTACAGAGGCAGTGAGAATAGAGACGAGAGGAACCTCCTGAGAGATTGACATGTCTGCTCACATCACTGCTCTGCCTTGTCCTGCCAAACCCCAGAGGCTATTGTCTTCATAAGTCCTCATTTTACCGCCTGGGGCCGAGACGATCAATGAAAGTGCCACAGGCAGGAGCAAGTGAGACCCATGGGTCCTCCAACAGCAGCAGCCTGGCTGCCCAGCGCGGGCAGGAGCATGGGGAACCAGCCGCCCACAGAGCTTCCAAGCCCTGTTGGGAACAAGTGTTAGGGGTACAGATGAGGTGCTGGAGGAATAGGGAAGAGAAGGGGCTGCAGAAGGGGGTCTGTAGAGAGAGCAGGGCCTGCCTCCACGAGCCACTGCATGGTGATCAGAGGTGGGACGTGTAGATGGCTGGGCCTGGTGGGGTCCAGGTGAGGCAAAGGAACTTGACTGAGTGCTGAAACATGAAATATATTTGCACACAGTATGTGCTCTAGCAGAGCTGAATGAAGAAGTGATATGCAGTTTGGAAACTGAAAGTGGCAGGATTTGTACTTTAGATGACAGAAGTCAGGGTTCTGACCTGACCTGAACTTCTCTTGGTCTCTGGCCTGGACTTGTCTGGAGGTCTGGGCTGACCAGAGGGGCTGGGAGCTAGGCCTGATGCACAGTGTGTGAGGGGAGGCACAAATGGGTGGGCGGCCCTCCTTGCTCAGAAGTCTTCCAGAGGCTCTGGAAGCCAACTGCAGAGGACGGGTGCAGGCAGGAGACACAGCCACCCAAACAGAGGGTGGAGCTCAGTCATGAGTTCCAATCCCTACCCAGTCCCCTTGGCCAGGCAGCCAGTAGCTGTCACAACACCTTTGTCTGTCCAGTGGGAATAATACTGCAGAGAGCTGGGAAAGCCCAATGAAGGGTTTATTTAGTTGGTCTTCACCTTGACCCAGAGGGATTAGAAGTGATGTCAGTGAGGCAATGGGAGTGAAAGGGAGCTGATCTGATTGTGCCTGAGGGCTCCTGCTGCCCATGGAAGCCGTGGGAACAGCAGTCGAGATCAGGTATCCTTGATATTTCCATGACCCTTTTGTTTCCTGTGCCCTGTCCTCCTGATACCTGCCCCTGCCCCCAACTCCCTACCCACCCTCTGGTTCCTACATGGCCTCACCACATCCCCTATGTCTCCCACACACCCCAGCTCCTGGACCCCCGGGCTGACTTCTTAAGTTGAACCTTCCAGAGAGTTGTCAGTATCCTGGATGATGCCGGAATCTGAGGAAGTGGGGATAGCCATGGGGTCTAGAAGAAACCCATCCCCTCTAGTCTCAAGCTGAGCCCGAGACGGGCAAGTCCTCCCAGGACCCTACCTCCCTTCTCTTGCCGGTGGGGAACCCCAGTGGCAGCAGGTTTTTCGGGATGGCCACAGCAGGTTCCCGGGAGAAGGCTGGAGCTGCCTGTAGGTGGCCACCATGGGACCCCTTCCTGGGAAGAGGGGGGTCTGTTCATTGGAGAGAGGCTGGCACTCTGGGTGGTGAAGGGGGCCAGTAAGGAGGAGGCCGGGCGCTTTTCTTGAGTCCAGCCAGTTTGAAGAGCAGTTTCAAAGGGCAAGGGAGCTGGGGTCCCATGGAAGGACCAGAGCTGTCCAAGGAGAAGTGAGGGGCCAGGGGAAGAGCAACAGGTGAACAGGGAGTGTCTGGAGGAGGGGGTAGTCTGGGGCCAGAGTGGGGAAGGTTCAGTTGGCCATCTGCACTGGCCCCAGGCTTCTGTGACCTGGCTGGACTCGGCTTCTCTCCAAGGTGCTGACCAGCAGGCTGGGGGGCAAAAGCCCATGTGGCCCCACGCATGGCTCCCAGCCAGGTCCTAGTCACCTCGTAGCAGCCACTGGACTCTGACCCATTAGAGGAAGCACTTTGAGATGAGTGAGGGAGGGGCCGACAGCTGGGGTAGTGGACCCCAGTGGGAAAGCCTGAGAGGTCTGCTCCAGGTGGAGTGAGAGGGGCATGGGGCTGAGTGGTGGCTCTGTGACTCCCCTGCTCCACCACTGTTCCTCAGGGCTCTTCTCACTGGGGTCCGCAGCCAGGCTCCTGGGCTCTGGGCAGACTGAGGTGGGGTCTCAGGGTTGAAGTGGGGACTCAGGCACATTAACCCCACCTACAATCCCCTGGGGTAAAGATCTGGGAGCCTGGGCTGAGCAGAATGTGGGAGACAGGCCCCAACTCCACGATAGACCAGCGCTTCAGTAAAGTCCTGGTAACACAACTTCCCTGAGGCTGTGGTTTCAGGAGATATTGGGGGATCTCCCTCAGATGCCAGGTGGGGGTGGGAGTGAGCACCCTGGAGGCAGGAGAGTTTCAGTGGTACATTTCTGTCCCCAAGAGTGACAGAGGCCCAGGCAGTGGCAGGAAAAAGCTGCTATAAATCTGACTTTGAGTCCCTCTGCCTTTTCTCCTTGATCTGTCTTCCTGGAGGGTCGAAGGTGCTGAGAGAAGGGGCCAGAGATGGCTAATCCCTCTAGCCACTGCCCCACGATCTGGTCTAGTCTCTGGGCCTTGGCTTCCACCAGCTGTTACCAAAGTTTCTTTGTATAGAGTTGGAGCCAAAGCTTCTGGGGCAGGAAGAGCCAGGATACCCTGAGCCTTAATGCAGACATGTGGCTTAGTCCAGGAAAGATCAGCTGGAAGTTTGGGAGCCGGAGGCATCACTCAGGAGACAGGCAGCCCCTTGGGCCCAGCCAGCAGAGGCTGTCAGGAGGGTTGGGTCTGCCGTCGGAGGGACCTGGACCTGGCAAACCCCGGGCTTGTCCCAGGACCCTAGGCCTATGGATCAGTGGCCTGAGAGTCAGCAGGATTCTAGTCTGACCCTATGGGTCAGACACACAAACTGGGTGACTATGGGCATGTCCCTGCCACTCTCTGAGTTTCATTTTCTTAGTATACATGTGTCCTCATGGGCAGTCACTTGTGAGTGTAATTAGGGCTGAATTGCATGGCATAGATGGGGAGAGCTGGGAACTCAGGGAGTTTTGGGGGAGAGCTTCCTGGAGGAGGAGGGCTTTGAGCTAAACTGTGGTGAGAAGAAAGTGGTATCTTGGGCAGGGGGACAACAACACAAGAGGAAATAGCCATGTCTTGCCTGCAGCACAGGGGATAGGGAGAAATGTTCTCATTAGAACCCGGAAATGTCTATTGATCCCTGGCTCTGATCCAGACCCTGCCACTAGGCAGCAAATGAATCCCTTCCCCACTGTGGGTTTGTTGTTCCCTTCTATAATACAATCATATAATATATGATTTCTCCCACCTCTGATATCTAGACTGGGTGGGAGGTGGACTCGGAGGTGTATGCCAGCCGTTGGGATCAGGCAGGATAGGCAGTGGGGAGTCCAGGGAGGTTTTGAGCAAAGGGGTGCCTGACAAAAGCATGATGGAGAGAAATGAGCTTGACAGTGGGTGGAATGAGAGCTCAGGAGATGAGAATGGACTTCAGAGAGTCAAGTAGCCTAGTAAGGAGGTGGGCAGGACCCTGGGAAGATGGAACTGTCCAGAGTAGAGGTCTCAGAGGGAAAGTGGTGCAATGAGCAGAGCCCACACATGGCCAGCTGGGGGCCTCAGTAAGTTGCACAACCCATCTGAGCCTCACTGTCCACATCTATAAAATGGGCTCTCGAATCCGCATCACCCAGCCTGTGGGTAGTAGAGGGAATGTGCATGAACGCTGTGGGCATAGGAACTGCCTGCTGCCCTTCTCTCTTCCTGCCAAGCCTGGCCCCAGGTTGCAGGCTGGGCGCACCAGCTCCTGACTTCTTGACAAGTAAACCAAGGTGACCCTGGACCTGGGTGCTGGGGTTGGAACATTCTCCATCACCCCTCACCTGTGAATGATTGGATCTGTCTTCCAGCCACACAATTAGTCATGAACACACCTATGCTTTGTGTGTCTCTTGCTTTCAGGGTTTTTTAATAGTGAACATTTTTCTCCGGGGAGGTGTTGGAGCTGGGACAAAGCCTTGATTGAAAGCAGGTTCCTGGGCATCTAGGAGCAGGTTCCTGGGTCAGGAGTCAAAAGACCTGGATCCAAGTCACTTAGCTGCCCCTCCACCTCCCCATCCCCCAAATGGGGCTGAGAATAAGGCCCATGTCGCCTCTGCCCCAGGGAGGGGAAGGATGAGAGAGCTACGCAGCTCACTTGATCAACGTGTCAGGAACGTGTCGTCACATCCCACCTGGCAAACACTGGCACCTGCCCTGCCCATTCATCCTCAGTGACCCCTCATGCCACTGGGCCCGAAACAGCAGCTCCCTTCCATCCTGCCTGCGGCGAAGGCCAAGCAAACAGGAGGGCCACAGGGAGGCCAGCTCGCCTGCTTCTTGGGAAAGCTTTCGTCTCCCTGGCACATGGCCCAGGGTGTTGGCAGTAACTGTCCTAACGTGGCAGGCATGTGGATGGGATGGGAGGCAGGCAAAGGGTGACGATGGAGGAGTGGGGAGCTGAGAGGGGCTCTCCAGGGGTGGGGTCACATAGGGGTAGGGTGTGGGCATAGGCTGGGTGGGGACCCAAGGGCAGAGTGGGCTGTTGGTGCTGCCTGGGCAAATAATGTGTTTGCACAGAAGGACTTGAAATGATTCCAAGCCTGCCCTCTGTCCCCCGCGCCCCCACCCATCTTGTCCCTGCCCACCCCACCCCACCCTAATCTTTCCTTCCTTGTCACTTAAAGGAGCCCTTGAAGGGGAGAGTCATGGTCAAAGGGAACAAACACTCTTCTCTCTTGCTGGCATTCTCTCCGCCATGGTAAACTGCGGGGATACCAAGCGAAGTTGGGAAGATGGGCGGTGCACAAGACAGGGGACAAGAGGAAGCTGTTGTCCCCTGGACTCTATTCACCCAGCTCTGGTCTCCAGAGGAAAAGGGCCCCATTGCACGAGTTGAACAAAGTTGTGGAATGGGCTAGCTGCAGTTCTGGGGAAGCCAGGGAGGGGGTGGGGGTGGGGCGGGGTTCCAAGCTGGGTTCTTTTCCTGTCCCACGGGCAGAGCAGGTCAGTCCCACAGGGAGACTGGAGCTGGGCCAGGCAGCCCCTTCCCTGTGCCAGGGGGCACAACAAATTGCACTTTTAGGGAAGCTACCAGTCCTTTGACTAGAGCCTCCCCCTCTTACCAGGCAGGCACCTTTAAAGCAGTAAGTCTGAGTCCCCAGCGTGAACACGTGTGTTCGGATCATCCACAGGGCCTACTGACCAGCGCTGCTGGGCCTCCCACCACCACCCCATTTCTGATCCAAGGCTCTGAGGTGGACCTGGGAATTCAAATTCCTAACCAGTTTCCAGCCATGCTTATGCTCCTTGCTGGTCCAGCACCACATTCTGAGAGAACCTCTGCTTTTAATATAAATACCCCTGAGAAAGGACACATTAGTTTGCCCTGAACAGGTTTTCACGTTCCTCAATTCCCTTCTGAATGGCTCTTTGTATTACTGGGAGCATGTATTTGTGGCTCATCTTCCACCTCTGTTCTGATTTATTCTTGAGTCTCAGGTCTGCGCATCACGGAAATATCCCAGAAACCCTGCTGTTTGGCCTATGGCCCCCTCTCCAGTGCCCTGGTCACCCAAACAACATACTCCAGTAGGGACGGGCTCAGAGAAAAGGACCTGGGCACAGCAGAGCCCGCATGACCAATGGGGAGGGAAGCTTCTAGTTGCCACCACTGGGGGACCCTGGGGCCTCAGAGAGGAGTGGGTGTCTGAGTCACTGAGGCCCAGTTGTTCTGGTGCCTGGACCTTCTCAGCAACCCCTGCTGCCCTGGGAAAGGGGACCTGCAGGTCAGCAGGCAAGCACCACCTCCATAGCCTGGGAGGACAGGGCCCATGGGCAAGACCTTTCAGGGGAGGTCGAGGTAGGGTGGGTGCCAGCCCTGAGTGGGAACAGAGCCAAGCACACCTGTGCTTTGCAGCTTAATGACCACTTCATTAGCCTTATACTGGGAATTTATTCACAACCCCTCCCAAATGACCCTGTGGCAGGGGAAGGGGGCCACCTGCCTGGCTTGTGAGGTGCTTTACCCCCCTCACCCCACTCTCTTCCTTTACCTGGCTAATCGAGATGATGGAGACTGTCTCCCTTCCCTACTTCCTTCAAGGGCAGAATAAATGAAAACAAGCTTTGCTACAGCAGGAAAGATTTAGGTTAGCTCTCAGAAGGAACTTCCTCTGCAGGACAGTGAAGTGGGATCTGGGTATGGGAAGGCTAAGCAACAGATGATGAGACATGAAATGCTTCTTCCCTAGGCCTCAGTTTGCTTATCTGTCAAATGGAGCTAATCATGCGTTTCGTTGTAAGGACTGACAGTGGTCAAGAACTTCAACAAGTTGTTTTAAGCATAATACACATAAAGATTTCCTGCAACCAGCCAACCTTGGCTTCCTTGGGAGTGAGGAAAATGGCCCTTTACAATCCTACTCCAGTTCCCACCTCCATGACTTTCCCAGCAACGTCCTAGCTGCCCAGTGACCCAGCATCCCCAAGTCTCCCCGAGGCCCAGCCACTGCCCATTGGGCCCCTCATCCCTGTAACCAGCTCAGTGGCCCCCATGGGGGTGGGAAGCAGCCAGACCTGACTCCTTCCTCTCTCATCTCTGTAGACGCAGCTGCTGGCCTGAGCAGTAGCGGCATGGGCAGCGCCAGCCCCAGCCTGAGCAGTCTGCCCCCCAGCCGCCTCCTGCTACCCCCCGCCACTGTGTTTCGGACAGGCCCAGAGAAGGTGACAGCCACCGTGGTGAGGCCTGAGAGACAGGACTGGAGCCCCAGCCCGCCTGCCACACCCGAACAGGGTCTGCCCACCTTCTACCTCTCCTACTTGGACATGCTGTACCCTGAGGACAGCAACTGGACTGCCAAGAGCCCTGGGGTCAGCACGCAGGACAAGCCACCTGAGGAGCCTGAGCAGTGCCCAGTCATCGACAGCCAAGCGCCCGGGGGCAGCCTGGACCTGGTGCCGGGTGGGCTGACCCTGGAGGAGCACTCTCTGGAGCAGGTGCAGTCCATGGTGGTGGGCGAGGTGCTCAAGGACATTGAGACGGCCTGCAAGCTGCTCAACATCACTGCAGGTGGGTCCCTCTGCACACGCACCTCTGAGAGGTGGGGACGGGTTGGGCTGAGGCCCCCTGGGGGCGGGGATGCGGCCTGCTGCACTCTGCCCACCACTGCCCAGCCTCAGGAGCCCTAGGAAGCCACCTGCTGGTGCTTCTACACACGTAGGCAGCCTATTGCACATGGCTCTGTGTCCCACCTGCACCAGCCCCAGGGTCCCTACTGGATGAAGTGCATTCAAGATCCACACCGTTTGGACACCACCTCCTGTAGGACTCATCTCCACTCTCCCCTCAGCCACACTTGCCTCCTTGCTCCTCCCACAATAAACCCCTCAGGACCTTTGCATCGGCTGGTGGTCCCTCAACCTTGCACACTCTTCCCCCTGCTTCATGTCTTGACTCAAATGGCCCCAACCTATCGGGGCCTTCCCTGACCCCTCTATTGAAATTGCTGCTTACATCTCCATCTCTGTTCCTCCCATCTGCTTTATCTCTCTCAGCACCTATGCTCTGATATGCTGCATATTTTATTTATTTAGCTTGTTCATTAGCCATCTGCCCACCGGGGAACATACACACTCAGAGGACACAATTTTCATCTGTTTTGTTCACTGTTTTACCCCTCATTCCTAGGATGGCACCTTGTACTCAATAAACAATAACTTACTATGCCAGGCCCTGTTCAAACCCTAGGGAACCGAGTGGTCAACACAGCACAAAAGCTTCTTCATTTACGAAGGTGATAGTAGAGTGAGGGAAACAGATCATAAGTAAGATGATAAGTGTGCCACTGGTCCAGGGGTGATGAGGACCTGAGGAAAAAGGGACATCGGGAGGCTGGGCATGGGTGTGTCAACCAGGGCCTGGAGGGCATGGTTACAGAGCTGATGCCCTGGGCTGAGTGAGGGGCTGCGGGGTCTCCAGCCTGTCCCTCCATCATCCCTGCAGCTCTGGGTAGGCCTGACCAATCTCCTTGGTCTAGGAGCCCTGGCATGGGCACATTTCATTCTGTGCTGCTTTCACAGAGGGTCATCAGGCCCAGCCCCTCCTCCTAGCAGACATCTGGGCCACAACCCCTCAACCTCCAGCTGCTGTTACCTTAAGGTAGCTCCCACCTGCCAGTGCCCCAGCCCTCCCGTTGCCCCATGCCCAGGCCAGCCCCACTATGCCCAGGGAGGTCTCCCGCAGTGCCTTTACTCCCACACTGGGCTGAGAGGGAAGGGCCTGCTCTCTGAACAATGGGGACAGAAACAAATTGCTTTGACCCTAGAGAGGAAAATGGGTTTATTAAATGGGGGCAGCCCAGCCTTCAGGTCACCCAGCTGGCGAACCAGTTTAGACCACAGTGTTCATTTGGAGCCCCATTGTGACTGTGCCCCATCCTGGCTTCCACCCGTGTGCTCTGTCAGGCTCACCCCAGAGCACCTCCCCAGGGAGACATCTAGGACCTAGCCAGTGATTTCCTTACCTCTGATGTTGCCCTGACTACCCTGAGTCTTGCCATTTATGTATTTATTCATTCAATGCACGGGCGCCAAAAAGCGACTATTCACCCAGCCCCTAGTTAGCTGTTGAACCAGAGATGGAACACTCTGTGCCTTAGTTTCCCCATCTGTAAAATGTAGTGGGGGTAGGGATGGGGTTATAGGATTGTTCTTGAATGGGATTTTCTCTGGTTCCTTGAGGGGTTTGGGGAAGCAAGAAGCAGCTGAAAGAGAAATTCATGTGCTTCTGGTTTAGTGTCACTTGTCCCCACCAGGGCTAAAGTTCCTCAGATGGTCCTTTGGAGGGGCTGGAAGTGTTTGGGCGCGCCCAGGGCCTGGATAAAGTGGGAGGAACAGAGGTCACAGGCTATCCTGCCCTGAGCCAAGTTCGTTTACAGGGCCCTGGCTCCTCCTTCTTACTCCATTCTCTTCTTGGGTACTTCCTCCACAGGGCCCCTCAAGAGGGTCTGGCCTGTCCTGTCCCCACCCCAGGCGAGTATGGTCCTGGGCCACAAGTTCCCAGTTCCCACAGGCCCACCATCCAAGCTCAGTGGGCCACATTCTGGGTAGTGTCCTCAAGCAGTCCCTGGAGCTGAGAGAGTGTCTCTTGCCCAGACCCTGTGGACTGGAGTCCTGGCAACGTGCAGAAGTGGCTCCTGTGGACGGAGCACCAGTACCGGTTGCCCCCTGTGGGCAAGGCCTTCCAGGAGCTGGGGGGCAAGGAGCTGTGCGCCATGTCAGAAGAGCAGTTTCGCCAGCGCTCACCCCTGGGCGGGGACGTGCTACACGCTCACCTGGACATCTGGAAATCAGGTGGAACATGGCGTGGGTGGGAACAACCCCTTCTGAACTCCAAGCCAGGGGCACCAAGGGGAGCTCAGGCCAGGATGCCCCCTGGGAGGTTACTCTCCACTGGGCTCTGCTCTGAATCCAGCCCCTAGTGCAGCTGCCTCCCTGGAGCCCCTGGGTGGTCACCAGCCCTGGCCAAGCCCATAGAATTTAGGATGGAGCATATGGGAAGTCAGAAGGTAGAAGTCAAATTGTGACTTCCCTCTCTTTCTCCCTTTCTTCTGTTAAAAGATAGAAAGAAAGAGAAACAAAACCATGAATAGCATCAGAGTATACACTGCTCCGTACTTAACAGGGACCCTGGATCTTGTTCCCCATCAGTACCAGTGGTCAGTACCAGGCTGAGTGCCAGAGGTGATGTGGCTGGAAACTGGCTGCCTTCACCGCAACTGCTCGGTCTGGGATAGGGGAGATAGGGAGGTGGCTGGGCAAAGAGCAGAAGGGGTGGAAGTACTGGGTGAACTTGGCAGCTGGAAAGCAGTGGGTGTTTATTACACGGGACACTGAACAAGGAGCTATGCAGACCTTGTCACTTAGGATCCTTGCAAGATCTGCGAGGAGGTGTCCTGACCCCATTTCATAGGTGAGCAAGGATCCCACTTGGCTTCTCTATCTGAGCAACAAGGGGGCTGCCTCCCAGCTCTGAAATCCCGAATTTCCTTCAAGGAAGCAGCTACAGCCTGGAAGGAGGGAGGGAGCCACTGGGAAATCTGGGCCACAGGGGAGGCGGCCTCTGTGGCCCCACAGTCCCACCAAAATGCCCTCCATCCCCTTGGTGTCTCTCCTGGGTCTCCAACCTCCTTTCCTTGCCCTGCAGCGGCCTGGATGAAAGAGAGGACTTCTCCTGGGACAATTCACTTCTGCGGTGAGCATGCAGGGAGGGCCTGAGATCTGAGGGTGGAGGTCAAGGGGTGACTGCCTGGCTGCAGTTCCCCACTCACTGCCCCCTCCCTGACTACCCAGCCTCCACCAGCGAGGAAAGCTGGACGGACAGTGAGGTGGACTCATCCTGCTCCGGGCAGCCCATCCACCTGTGGCAGTTCCTCAAGGAGCTGCTGCTCAAGCCCCACAGCTATGGCCGCTTCATCCGGTGGCTCAACAAGGAGAAGGGTGAGCTGGGCACCTGGTGAGGGCGCTGCGGGGCTTAGGGCCATGACAAGTAGAGGGGGGTGCAGGGGGTAGTGGGGGCTTCTGGGCTCCTACGGGGCACTAGGCCCGGGGAGGGGCTGGGGCTAGGCAGAGAGGTGGAGTTGGCCCTCACCTTTGCCCTGAACGACAGACATGCTGCTGTCACTGGACCCACTCAGGCTGGGTCCACTGTGTGCAATTTGTGCCCATGTCTGTCTGTCTGTCTGTCCGCTGGCTAGGCTCTGTCTGGTTTAGGATTCCCAGTGCCACACAATGCTTGGGACAAAGTAGGCGCTTGAGATTCTGCTGAGAATGGGACATAGTCTTTGCCTTCAAATCATCACAGCTTCACCCCAGTTGGTGCTCTCAGTGGGTTGAGAACCAGCCTGGGAACTGAAATGTCACCAGGGCACGTGCCTGGGTTGCAGGCCAGGTCCCCGGTTGGGGGTTTCTCTTACACATCACTATGTTTCCCTCCCTCTCTGTTTCCCTCCCTTCCCCTACCCGCCCTCTAAAAAATAAGTAAAATCTTTTAAAAATTAAAGAAAAAAAAGTCATAGCTTCACCAGGAAACTGATGGTACCCAAAGAGAAATACAATGTAAACCACATATATAATATTAGATTTTCAAGGAGCCACATTAAAAAAATTTTAGAAGAGGTGAAATCAACTTTATTAATAATTTTGTTTAATTCAATGTCAATATAGTTTCAACATATAACCACTATAAAATTTATTAATGAAACATTTTACTAAGTCTTTGAGACCTGATGTGCATTTTACATTTACAGCATGCCTCAGTTCGGACTTGCCGCATTTCAAATGCTCAAGAGCTACCTGTGGCTAATAGCTACCTCACTGGATAGTGCAGGGCTACATGGGTGTGCATGTGTGTGCGCAAGTGCGTTTGTATGTGCCTGCATGCCTGAGTGCGTGTGTTGGCAAAGGCTCAGAGCCAAGACATTTGCATTCTAGGCCCCATCTTGTCATTAGTAGCTATGGGTGCTGGGTCCTCAGTCTTCAGATTCATTCACGCAACAAACTTTCATGAGCACCTTGTCTTGCTCCACATTTGCTCAGAGGACATTTGCAAAGAATTACAGTGTTCTGGGGGTTTAGGGAGGATTCAGCTGAGGGACCTACATTCTTGTCAGGGAACTAGCAGTAAAATGAGTTGTTATGCAGAGCATGTCAGAGCTGTGACAGGCAGCTGTACCCAGGTCCAAGGGGACATCATGGAGGAGGTGACTCTAGGGCTGAGTGTGAAGGATGAGAGGGGGCTGGAAGGGGTGGAAGAGAAGTTCCTGCACAAGGTGTAGTGACTCTGTGGATATTTGAGACTGAGAGGGAGGTGGCTGTTTCTCTGGTCCTCCAGTGCTCTGGGGAGAAGGTCCCATGGTAGAGTTTTAGGGAAGGGAGGTCAGGGAGAGTGAGGTGATCTGGGAAGGCCGTTTGAAGGGGGTGTGCTAACCTGAGCCCGGCCAGGAGGGTTTAAGGAGGTATTAACTGGGGGTATTAACAATGCAATAGTTCTTCCCAAGGGGTGCTTCCTTTAGACTCCACTCAAAGCACTTTCTGTAACCACTCAACCCCACCTATCAACAGGAAAAAGGGGCCTCAGACAGCTCCTAAAGGTAGAAAATGGCAGGGCCAGGATTCAAACCTGGTTGGCCCAGCTCCATATCCACTCTTTCCACCACCTCCCCTGAATCAAGTCTGCCAGCAAGAGCTGTGTGAGCTGATGTGTCTGAGAATGGGGAGGAGACCTTTCAGGCTTGGGAACCGCAAGTTGATGGGGGTGGGGTGGGGGGATGACCTTGCCAAATGAGCTGTGGGCCTAATCAGAGCCCTGCTGGACTTCTGTGTAAGGTGTGCAAACCCCACTGTACGAGCAGTGGCTGGCAAGGTCCAGGCTCTCAGGGCCCCAAATAACCCACTAGGGTGCCCAGGCTCACCCTGCCCCCAGGAGGTTTATGCCTCCATAGCATTATTTATCACTTACTGGGCCCTGTGGCTCAGTCCTCGCACACATTTCTTTATCCCTCAGTACAACTTTGGGAGTAGGTATTATGGCCTCCACCGCCTGGCCCTGCCCCGAGGACACTGGCTGGCTTGGCTTTTTGAGAAACTGACTTGTTGGTCTTGGTCTTTCTCCCTCTGCTGTGCTGTCCCCAACCTGCACTGCTGGCTGTCTCTGGGCCCTCCTGCTCTTCCAGGTATCTTCAAAATTGAGGACTCCGCCCAAGTGGCCCGGCTGTGGGGCATCCGAAAGAACCGCCCCGCCATGAACTATGACAAGCTGAGCCGCTCCATCCGCCAGTATTACAAGAAGGGCATCATCCGGAAGCCAGACATCTCCCAGCGCCTGGTCTATCAGTTCGTGCACCCCATCTGAGGTCCGTGGGCCAGGCCCCGGCCTGCAACTCTCCCTCCCAGGACCTCCCTCCTGCTTGCCCCTGTCTGGGCCAGACCCTGAGCTAGGAGAAAGGGAGTCTGCTAGCATTCGATGTCCAAGGTCAGGGAGGGGATGGCCCCATGCTCCCAGGTGCGTGAGAGGCCCCAGGTGGGGCTGCTTCCTCCTCAGGCCTGACTGTTCACTTGCCCAGCCCACTGCAGGATGGAGGGAGCTGGGGCTGTCAGTATTCACAGCTCCCGGGGCCAGGCACTTCCTCCACCCCCGCCTCTGATCTCAACATTTCTAGAGCAACCTAACAGAATGACAATGACTTTCCAGGGCCAATCGTAGTCCAGTATTCTTTTCCACCCATTCTGCACCATGCCTGGCATGGTGCTAGGAGATGTCAGCATCCCTGAGTTGGGGAGCCAGGGGTGTCCCTGGGAACGGGTAATAAAGATACTAGAAAACTGACATGGTGCCATTGTTTGTTCAGGGAGTGAGTGGCACAGCACAGAGCCATCAATGCTCAAAGTGGTTCTGGTCACAGAGGCCTGGAGTGGTTAAGGGAGGCTTCATGGGGGAGGTGGCATTCAGCTGAGCCTAAAAGAAAAGGAACAATTGCTTGGTAGCAGCTGTGGGAGAGTGGCAGTGAGTCTTCAAGGTCAAAAAAGAGTTGGAATGGCCCTTTTCTCCCCCAACCCTGGTGTGGGCTGAAAGGATCGAGGGGCTGGGACTAAGAATCTATATTTAGGAATGCAGAGGGCAGGGTCCTTGGCCATCCTCTTGATCTGAGGTAGAGCGGGGCTTTCTGCCTGGGGTGGGCCAGGGTCTGGCCCTCCTGCAAGGGGGCCAAGAGCCCTTGTCTCTGCTTGGCCAACCACAGGGGGTTCTGGGCTGGGGCAGCAGGGGTGTGATAGAAGGTGGGTGCTTCAGTGCCCTTCATGGGACACTGGCTCTGCAAGGAACAGGAAGAGAGATTGGCTTGAGGCTCCTCTCTCTTGAAGGGGAAAGTCACAGACCTCAGTAGTGCCCTCTTTGAAACTGTGAGCCCTGTGAGTAGGGTGTGAGGGTATGGGGCGGGGGGGAAAGAGTGTGTGGCCAGTGTGTGTGTGTGTGTGTGTGTGTGTGTGTTGGGGGGGAGGTGGGACCCACTGTCCACTCTCCCGGGCAAACGAGATGATCCAACTTCCTCATGCTTCCCTTACATCTGTTCCCAGAGCTCAGGAGCCCTGAGGGCTGACTACGTGCTTCCACTGCAAAATGAGGGGTTATCCCCGTTTTTCAGATAATGAAACTGAGTCTCAGAGCAGTTGGCTTGCTCACACACAGCCAATCAGAAGCAGAACCAAGAACTAAACCCACCAGGATAGGGCTCTCTCTCTGCTTCATGACTGGTCAGCACCTGGAGCCTCTGTAATCCTTCGCTTCTGAGGACAGGCTTCTAGGAAATGATACTGGGAGCCAGCCAGTGCTGCCCAGACCACTGAGGGTTAAATGCTTCCCTGTACTGCCCTCCTCAATTTTATTGTCTTCGGAAGAAAGTTTACTCCTGGCTGTGAGCAAACAGCACCTTGGCACCTGTCAGCTGGGATTGGACCTGGAGGAGGAGGGGGCCCTGCCCCAAGCTTGTGCCTCCCTGGAGCCCCTGTTGCCACCCGCTGGGAGGGAGCAGACAGGGACCCTGACCAGAACCCAACTGACCTCTGCTGAACTGGTTTTGTCTCAGCCTGTCAGCCCTGCCCCAAACCTTGTCCCTAGAACCACCTGCTTCCATGTCCCCAGGTGAGCCTGGGCCTAGAGAGGCCTTGGATCTCAGGTGGGGACTAAGAGAGAGGGAGGAAGGAAGGAAGGTCGGGAGGGGGATTAGTGACTAGAAGTGGGGAACTCCAGAAAGGGGAGCTGCGGGGAGTGGAGTGGGACAGCTTCCTGCTCCGAGGATCTGCCACAAGGCACATGTCCCCTCTGGGGCACACACCCATCCAGTGACACCCTGTGTGCTGGCAGCAAACTTGGGAATCGTCTTCCTCCTCCACATACCTGCTCATCGGAGCCTCATCTAGCCTAGGTATTCCTTGACCCTCCTCATGGACCCACATCCAGGGCTCCCCATAACTGCATGGAACAGCGTGTGTAAATGAAACAAGACAATGTTTTGTCTTTATTTGAAGAGTCCTTCATTTGGCTAAAACCAGGTGCTAATCACCAGAATGGATTTGGGGAGAAAAAGCTATGCAGTGGAGAAGAGATTCAACTTCTGTCTGACCTCTTCTCCCTGCCCTACATGGGACTATCAACAACCAGGAACCATTGGCCTGAGCAATCATTTTTAAAATTTTGCTTTAAAAATTGAAACCTGGTCAGGGGTCAAATTCATCCTTGAACTATGAGTTTGGGACCCCGAATGCCCGTTTTCCTGGTCAGTGCTCACTGCCAGGCTAACCCTCGGACCCTACAGGCCACACAGGAACCATAGCATCCACTGTAACCCTCCCTGTATGGACAAGACTCAGGGCCCTGAAAGGGGAAGGGGCCAGCCCTCGGTTCCCCAGCCCATTGGTGGTCAGCCAGGATAGCTCCTGCTGTCCTGGGCACGCCTTCCCCACCAGACATCCCAACCACAGGTAGCTCTCAGAGGCCTCAGAAGACACGACTCAAGATGACAACGCCCAGCCAGGTTGACACAGTTCTGGATTTTATCCACAGTCATACAATCACAACCTATATATAGATATATATATATATTTGTATTTATATACTTTTAAATTACACAATCATGTACAAAACAGGTGCATTGCTGAGACCACAGCACTTCTCGGAGTTTCACAAGTGTTGGACTAATGGAGTCAGGAAGCCGAGGGCGGCAGAGGGTGACAGCAGAGCAGCCCTAGCTCCTGGCAGAGCCAGGCTGCAGAATGGTGGTTAACTTGGGAAGAAACACATCACTTGCTGAGCCCTGCAGAGTGGCCCATGCAGCATTAAAGGTGCGGACAGGGGGCTATGGGAGGCGGTGGGCACAGTGAGGGGCATGGCCCCCACGCTCAACGTTGAGTGCCCTGACACCAGCGCTGAGGGGTGGGTCGGGGCCCTGGGAGCTCAGGGGGTCTTCCAGGTGAGACCCTCCCACTCTGGGGCCTGAGGCGCCTGGGGACCCTTTGCTCAGAAGGAATTGGGTTTCAAGTTCCTGCCCCAAAGTGGGCAACTACAGTGTTGAGGGGGACAGCTGGAGCCACTCCCCCTCTTCAGGTGCTGGGAAATTGCTGGCACACAGAGGGAGCCCAGGCCCCAAGGTGCAGATGTGGCAGCTTCTTGGCTTCCCATAGTAGGTGGTATAGGGCGAAAGCTCTCAACTCCCAACTCCTGCTTGGAGGAGAGGGAGAAGAGGCTTTTGTTCTGATGTTGGGAGGGCTGAAAGTTTCCAAAATCTCTCTCCAAGCCCTGAGGGGCCTAGGGCACATCTCAGGCTGCAACAGAGGCCCACTGAGCAGTGGTAAGACAGGACACGCTGTGGAGGGGAGTTTGCCTGTCCCTAGGGGTGCCATGCCCCAATTCTCTAACTTTTCTGGCCTTGAGGGAGACCTGCCCCAGCTCAGGCCCCTGCCAGAGTACGCCAGGGTCCTCTGTGCCACAAGAATGGGGTCAGGGCTCTGAGGCTGGGGTCTGTGACCTAACAGTAGACTGAGGGGAGAGGAAGCAGGGGGCAGAGGCTGATGGGTGACAGAGGCGCCGGAGTATACACTGTCTTCACCTACAGGCCCAGGGGCCAGGCGCTATGGTAGGGAGCAGGGTGCCTGCAGTCCTGAAGCCCAGAAGTGGCATCACTGTCAGGTTCATCAGGTGCTACAGGAAGTCTCAGGGCCTCACCACAGAGGTCTTGGGACTCCTCTTCCAGCCAGTCTCCCAGTTCTTGGGATCTTGTCCTGCCTGGGTCTGCTTCCCAACCACTCTGCTCCCACTGTCATGGAGAGGCTGGTCCCTGGGAGTAACCCAGAATTATTTTCTTTCACCGGCCATAGGAAACACTGCAATCAGGGCAGGCTTTTTGTCTCCTTTGTCTCCTCCCATCCCAAAGTCCTTTAATTGAGACCGAGGCTTGGAGAGATGGGGGTGGGGGGTGGGGGTGCTGCCAGCAGGGGGAATGTTTCCCCAGGGCGAGGGCTGTGTTTTGTAGGCAAGGACAAGAAAGACCTGGGGACTGCCCTGCTCCTGAGGGCCAGGGCTCCTCCCTCCTGCCAACCGCAGGCTTGTCTTTTTGGCTGCAGGCTTTCCCGACAGTCCCAGGCTGGAAGTTCCCATGGGTCCTATGGGTCTCTCCAGGCAGGGCAGAGAATGGGAGAGATGAATGGGAGAGATGAATGAGAGACCCTGAGGCTTGGTCTCCTGAAGTCTGGCTGAATCTAGTGATTCTCTGGTTTTAGACGGATGTGAAGGGAAAGAGGGTAGGTGAGTGGGGAGGGTGGGTGAGCAAGATGCCCTCCTACCCAGGAAATAGGAGGCTGCTACCCTTGCTGGCTTTGCCCTGTGCTTTGGGGCCCTTCTCCCTGCCTGAGGACTTGATGGAGGTGTCTCAGCAAGTACTGAAGGGGGTCACTCTGAGAAAGAGGCCAGGCCTGAAGTACTGGCAGCTGGAAAGAAGGGCCCTAAGACAGTCCTGGTCCCTCAGCTGAGCCTGATGTTGGGAGGTCAGAGTGCCTTCTCCCCATTCACCCACCCTCCTACACTGCAGTGACTCTCACCAACTCCAGCTCAATCCTCTTCATGTCTGAGAGAGCCTAGGGACACCTGGAAACCTCCATGGGAGAAGAGGGTGACTATTCCTTTTCCAGTGCCACCAGTCCTGAGGGCTGATGCCCAGGGAAGAAGGGCACTCCCCAGGGCAAGTGGAAGACTAAACACTGGAGGCCCTTGTCTGCAGTTGGAGGGGAGGCCTCTGGGACCAGGGTGGTGGTGGAAGGGGAGTTGGGTGGGGCAGAAGGAGGAGGTCGGAAGACCTGGTCACGGGAAGGGGCAGGGCAGGTGCTGGCAGCCAGGGTAGGAAAGAATGGGGAGGGGCATTGAGGCAGAATAAAAGGGCTCAGGAGACATCACTCAAGGTTCAGGAGATTTTTTGGTGGGGTCTAAAGAGCAGATCTTGTGATGTCTTTGTTGGGCTCAGTCCTAAGACCCTTACCTACCCAGGGGCGGTTACCCCACGTGGCACCAGCCTGGCCTCCAGGGGGCCCTGCAAATGCTCTGTCTCTTTGTATTTTTTTGTTTTGTTCTGTTTCGACTTTTAAAAAAATAAAAGCTTGATCGGAAAATATGTCTGGAACTCTATGGCGAGGGAAGGTGATAAGTGTGGGAAGGGAGGGCAAGGAGCCACGGGTAGTATGAAGGGGAGCAGGGCAACTAGATGGCCTCCACGTAATTGGCGGGATAGAGGCCAAGCTGCCCGCTGTCCAGCCGCCCGCGGCACCAACCCTGCTCGTCCTCCTCGCCCAGCTTGGTGAGCTCATCTCCTGGGAAGGGACACAGAAGAGCACCTTAACAGGGGCTCAGAGAGGTCCGTCCTCCCACCCCCATGGCTAGGTAAGCCCTCCAATACTTGTAAGCTGGGCCAACCCCTAAACCCTCCCTGCTTTATACCCCAAAGCCTGCCTCGAGGGACCAGGCCCAAGCACCTCCCCCAGCCACCCACCTTCTCAGGGTCCACCCCGCCTCCAATCCGTGTGGGACCCTCACCTCTAACCCTATTCTCAGGCCCTGACTCCGCCCCTGGCACCCAGTTGCCTCCTCTCAGGCCCTGCACTTGCCTGCACTCACCCCCCAGTCCAAACCTGGGCCCCTGGGCTCAGGTCAAACTTCGGGTTGCGGCCAGGGCTGGCACCAGGTTCCTCCCACAGCTGCACTCCCAGCCACTGCCGGCGTCCCTTCCCCTCAGGCCCACCCTGCCAGCGCTGCCCACCATACCGGCCTTGAAGCTGAGCTCGTCCTGCTCCTGGCCGTCGTAGTCGTAGAGTGCCCGCACACGCACTCCCTTGGTGTCATCCTCGAAGGGGTTGGAGCCCCCGTTGGCCTCATTGCCCCCAAATGGGTTTCCACTCTCATCATCTGACCACTCAGTGGCATAAGGCTGGCCCCTGTCATAGCTGCTAACGCTGAGAAGCAGAGAGGACCCAGGATAAATTGCCTCTTACTGTACCCCTAGGGCTGCCCTTCTCCCCAGCCAGAGCCCTGGCCCCATATTTCACCAAAGCTGGAGCAGGGTGGGCCTTTCAAGAGGGGTCCTGAGTCAGTGACACTCACGGACAGTTCTTTAAATAGACATGAGGTAAGACTATTAACATTATTACTCAGCTTTAGAGTGGGGTGGTGGTGTATGTGCTGAAGGGGAATATGGGGAACATCTGGCCCTTCATCTGAGAGGGACAGAACCGTCTAGTGGCTAAGAGTGATAATTCTGGAGCCAGACTCTCAGGCATCATATCCTGGCTTTGAGGCTTACCAACTAGCTGTGTGACCTTCACAATCACTTAACCTCTCTAGGTATCAGTTTCTGTAAAATGGGAATATTTACACACTTCTCAGAATATTTAAGGCTTCAATGAACTAATATGTGGAAAATACTCAGAACAGAACCTTGTATACAGTAGGTGCTCTCAAAGGACTAGTTCTCACTATCTTTGAAAGGAGCACGAGCCCTGGCTGGTGTGGCTCAGCAGACTGAGTACCAGCCTGTGAACTAAAGGGTCACAGGAGAGGCAACCACACACATGGATGTTTCTCTCCCTTTGTTTCTCCCTCCCTTCCCCTCTTTCCAAAAATAAATAAACAAAATCTTTATATTTTTTTTAAGTACAAGATTGCTGTGATTTAGATAATTTCTTGTCTCTTGAGGTAAAACTCAAGAGACCCCGGACCTCCGGAAGCTCCATAGAGGCACTCACCTGCCACGGTCCCCAGCCTGGGATGTGGACTCTACCACCCCAGTGGCATTGGTCACTGCTGCCCCCTCTGCCTTCTTGGGCTGTTTCTCCTTCTTGGTGGTGGTGTGAGGGAGGTCTGGGTTCCACTCCTGGCGAGTGCCAAGGGAGCAGTCAGGCTGGGGACTGCTCCCTGAGGGCCCTCCGAGCCTATTTGCCCTCCCCATTCCTGCACATCCTTACCTCAAACTGGGGCCAATTCATGGGCATGCCAGGGCCGCTGGTGCAGCGGAACCATCTGAGGTCATCCTGGGCATCGGCCCCCCGGATGGTCTGCTCCAACTCCCGGTACACATGGATGTAGCTGTGCACAGGGGAGACGGGGAGGTGGGGAGCAAGATGCATCATGGCCTCTTCTTATCCTTGGTGAGGGCAGGAGTTCATTCAGGGACCCGGGTGCTGGCATGACCTCCCCCTAGGAACCAGGTAGGCTTCCCAAGGAACATTCTCCATGTGGGTATGCCCAGTGCCATCCACTCCTTAGCTACTCACCCATTCAGCCAAGCTGGTTTCTTGAGTACCTAGTGCGCACCGGCTTGCACCCAGGCAGTCACTGTGTTTGGAGTCTCCTCTCTTGGGCCCTAAAGCTTAGCCTTCCCCTTCCTGTCACTATAACATGGGGCTCAGGATGCCTTGCACGCCAGTTCTACCCTCTGTTGCCTATGCCTGTGCCCACCAAGTTACCGTGCCCAGGTACCTGCTATTTTCAGCTAAGTTGAGGTGACGTTTGATGTCCAGCAGCACCTCCTTGAGGAAGACCAGTCGCTTTTCCTCAAATTGCTGGCACTGTTCAAACACCTGCTCCATGCCCTCCATGTACTGGGGTGTGGTCTTGCCCACTTCTTCTAGCACTTTTTCATACTTCTCCTGTGTCTGTAGGCACCAGGGCACAGGGAGAGTGAGACCCAGGCTCACAGCTGCTGGCCACCGCCCACTCCGAGGGGCCCTCAGAGCCCAGCCTGGCTGGCACCTTCTGCACATCCTGCTTGCACTTGTCCACTTTGTCCTGCAGTTTCTTCTGTTGCTCGGGGGTGACTGACTGCTCCGTCTTGCTGTTAATCTCTCGTGTCACAGCCAGCTTCTCCTCTTTGCAGGCCAGATGATAGGCCTTCTTGGCTGCCTCTAGCTGTGGGGAGGAACAAGGGGCAAGCCTCCTACTTGTGAATGGGAGCAGAAATGTTCACACGTCAATCCTCCTGCCTGCCCACTCTGCCAGGAGCTATGAGCACACAGTCTTAAGAGGCAGAAGGTATCTGGGGGCAGTGCCCACCCACCTGTGGATGTTTCCTTGCGTGGCCCTACCTGCCACCCCTGGGACATACTCCTGGCGAGCACTGCAGTGCCTTCCCCGTCTGTGGCTACCTCTTCCCGGAAGGCAGTCTTGCTCTCCCATGAGCACAACCCCAGAGGGCAGTGTACCACCACCCTCTCTGTAGACACCCTCCCTCTGACCAGACTGGCCCTCTGAGCTCTCCTGCCCACCCTTGCCCCAACTGCGGCAGCCATCCCCGGGCACCTCCTTCATCTTCTTGGCCCAGGGCTTCTGAGCCTTGCGGAAGCCATCTTCAGCCTCCTTGGTCTCCTTGAAGCCGCCCATGATCTGCTTGTGATAGGCGTCCTTCTGCCAGTTCTTGACTTTCTCCAGGTCCTCGTTCAGTAGGTTGTTCTTCACCTCCTGGTGCAGTTCGCTCACCTTGTCTGCCTCCGTCATAATGGCGCCCCAGGCCCGCTCCAGGCTACCATACTGTGGGCCTGAGGAAATGGCCATGGGGTCACCAGGCCTACATGACCCTTGCCCAGAGGCAACCCCCTCACATCTCCTTTCTCTGAGGCTTTCCCCATACTTCCCAGGGCAGCAGAAATGCCCTCCTCTGCTCTCTCTATAGTACTCTTCACCCTCCAGGGCCCAAGCGGACCCCTCCAGGAAGTCTTCTCTGTGACTGCTCCATCACACACCTTAGCCTGCAGCCATCACTGAGTTTTCCTGCATCTGCGTCTGTGTTTACTACCTATCTATCTCATCACCTTGAGTCCATGGTGGGGGAGGGCAGCCTCGAGCCTGTGAGCTCTCACAAGCCCAGCATGGCACCAAGCACACAGTAGGTATTCCAGAATGTTGGCTGGATGCAAAACTGAAAAACCAACTAGTGACAGATACTAGGAGGCCACTGTGACCAGAAATTCCATAGTCATTTGTTTCTCTGTACACAGGCATCAACTCTGTGCCAGGCACTGTGCAGGGCAGTATCAGCCCAGCCCTTGCTTTCATGGGGCTCAGAGTCTAGTAGAGGAGAAAAACATTAACCGAGACATGGAAGTTTCACCTGAAACTGTTCTAGATTAAAGGCATCTAGGGACATGACAACTCAATGCAGTATCTGATTCTGGATCAGATCCTGGACTAGCAAACAATTGCTATAATAAAATGTGCATATGGGCCATATTAAACATCCTGAGTTTGATAGCTGAACTATGGCTACGTAAATAAATGTTCTATTCTTAGGAGACACATGAAGAATTTAGGGTGAAGGGGCACGTCTCCAATTTAAATGTCCCCCCCCAAAATGCATATCAATAGGGATAAAACAAATGTGGAAAATGTTAACTGGTTAATCTGGGTGAAAGGTATGTAGTTCTCTGTATTACTCTTGAAATTTTTCTCTGACTTAAAATTACTTCAAAGTAAAAAGTTTGAGGTTTTGTTTGCTTTTTAAACCCAAACTAAAATTGTACAAAGTGGAGTTGAAATTCAGGGAGGCCTGGCTTGGTCCGAAAGGGGAGGAGTGTAGGTATGGGGACAGTGTCTGCAAAGGTCCTGTGGCTAGAGGCTACAGGTGCAGCCAGGTGTGTGGGTGCTCCCAGAACCCAGAGAGTGGGGTTAGGGCCTGGGGTGTGTCCACGGGGTGGGCATGGGGGGCACCTTTCTCGATGAGCTGGCGCCAGCGCTTGGCCCAGTCGGTGAGCTGCTGCGCATAGGCCTTCTCGATCTTGGCTCGCTCCTGCACGCAGTTCATCAGGTCATTGCACAGGCGGTGCCCGTCATCGATGCGCTTCACTGTCCGCTTGTAGTTCCCCACCTGGCGGCCAAGCAGTGAACAGGACTCCCGCGCGCTCTACCCCCCGCACCCCCCCCCCCCCCCCCCCCCCCCCCCCCCGCCCCGCCTCCGCAGCCAGTCCGCCCTGTCCTGCAGGGGGCGCCCGCCACCGCCTCCCTGGTGTGACGCGGGGCCCTCTTCTGACTTGGGGAGGATCGGCACCCTGCGCCATACCCCTGTCTAAACATTCCCTCATCCCATTTTAAACATAATTTCGTCGCTGCCACAAAATGCAGAAGGTTTTTTATAATTTGGACTTGGGCCAAATGAATTATTCATTTTGTCTTGTGAGCTAAATCTATTATATTTATATAAAGTCATAAGCGTTGAGTTGAGCTGCAACTCCCTGACATAATATTATGTTTTGTAGACATCTCATTAAATACTTATTAATTTAGGCTTGGCAGTTTTCACTTTAGATTTCATAAGCTGATACAAAAAAATTTTCTGAGTTTCAAATATTTTGGGAAGTTCTAAAATACTGTCTTGTCTTCACCTCTGTGTTGTCCTAGGGCCCCCTAAACTCACCCCATTCCCCTGCTACCAGTGCTCCACCCTCCTCCCACTTGCAGGGTGGGGGCAGGGAGCTGCAGTGAAAGGCTGTGCAAACTGTAAAGTGCTGCATCTGCCTGTGCAAAGTGCCAGGACCCTGAGCCAGGGCCCCCAGAGCAGGGGAGGGGGGGCTGCTCTACACCATGAAATACCATGGGGGCAGAGGGACTCTGGGCTCAGTACATGGTGGTAGCCTGTTGAATACAGAGGGTTTTGGACGGGCCCTGGAGGCAGGGGAGCAAGGCCTGAGGTAACATGGAGGGTGGGGACCTAGACCTCCACGCAGCCAGGCTGCCTTTCCCCAGGACCAGGGTGCATCAAAGCCTCACCTCCCAGAAGCTGTCAGTAATCTCCTCCGGAGCTAGGGAGGCCTCATCATAGGAGCCAGACATGGTGTGGTCGTGGGGGGATGGACAGGTGTGGAGCAGTGATCAGCAGGCGGGGTTGCTCATGTGCTGGAGGGCAGAAGAGACATCCTTGGAGATGAGGACCTGTCCGACATGCCCTGCTCCAGGCCTGGGCCCCAACTTGCTGTGAGGACAAGGGCTCTACAGGCATACGCTTTGCATTAGGGTGGGGGCTTCCTGCCCAGGGACTGGCTTACCCCAAGGGTCACCCTGCAGTGCCCCTTGTACCCAGCTTTCCATCTCTCCTCAAGCCCTTTACTCCATCTCCTTTCCTTCCCCTGTCCCTCAAATCCATCCTCCAGCTCCAGTGTTGACATTTCTTCTCAGAAGCCTCACCCAACCAACCAGAACCATGGTGCCTACTACTGTTTTGTGTTTCTGGGCTCAGCTAAAAGTTAGAGCCGCTTATATATGCATACTTGCATAGTTGCTTTATATAAACCCAAAGTTTGCTTCATAGACACAGGTCTTCAAATGCAGGAATCAGGCTTATCTTGGTGCATGTCCTGCACCATCCCCCTTCCTCCAGGGCCTGACACCTGGTAGGGCCCACTAGGGCCCAATAAACCCCAACTGACTTCTCAATCTGACTCCCTCAGCACCACCCACCCTGACCTAGATAGATCCTTGTATCAGGCCCAAAACACCCACCTAAGCTTCCTACCCCAACCCCAGCCAATGCAGAGCCCATGGTCTCAGCCCGTAAGCCCTCTGCAAACCACCCACCTCGAGCCTGGAACCAGGCCTCCTGGGATGCTGGCTGCAGGCCCTGTCCTACCTCCTGCCCAGGCTGGGTTCCTCCTCAGTTCCCTGAGCTGCTTGTCCCTGCAAATGTCCTTCTGACTGCCCTGTGCCCAGTCTCAAATCAAAGGCCTCCATGTCCCTAAGAGTCCCAGACATGTGGCCTCTGGCCCACAGGTTAGATCACTGTGATCTATGTGAGCATCAGGCAGCTGTGCGTGGCCTGGAACTGTCGGCAGCATCATGGCTGTCCAATCTAGGCTACTTACTGCCCCAGGGCTGGGGCAGGTGCTACCCTACTACTCTCCTGACCCAGGCCTCACTACCGCCCCAGACAAGAATGGCTCAGTCATCAGGAAACTGGACCCAGAGGGCCAAGGGGTCTGGTCTTCAAAGGGGCCCCTGACCCCACTACAAGCTGATAGCCTGGGGCCCTGGGGCTGGAATCACCTCCCCAACTCTGCACTGTAACCTCAGGGACTGAGGACGCTGATGGATAAGGATACTTGGCCTCCACAAGGATGTCCCCGCCCTCTTCAGCTTCAGTCTTCCTATCTGTCCAGGGCCTAGTGCTCTTTTCCCAGTAATAATCCAGTGTTGCCTCCTTGCATATCTAAGGTACTAGGTATATTTTGTTTCTTCCCCTTTAGCAAAAACTCAAACTATCCCACAAACTCATGCACAGCAGGGTCTGGGTGAATGGGAAGAGAGGGCAGCTGGAATTCATCAAGGGGCAAAGAAATGAGTCTGAATTTTTTTTTCTTCTTAATTTGGCACTTTTCACTTATAAAGCAATACTTGCTGCATAAAGAAAATTTTGAACTTATGCCCCTGACTAATGTGGCTCAGTGAGTTGGACATCATCCTGCAAAGCAAAAGGTTGTCAATTTGATGCCTGTTAGAGGCCAGGTCCCTGGTTGGGGCACATACGAGAGGCAACTGATTGATGCTTCTCTAGCACATCGATGCTTCTCTCCCTCTCTTTCCCTCTATCTAAAAATAAATAAAAACCTTTAAAAAAATAAGGAAGAAAATTTTGAATTTGGATATGGAGAAGTAATGAAGGACTTTCAGCCAGGTTAGGAAAGTGTCCCTGGGGCTAGAGCCTTCTAGAACCAAATCACATAGCACTTGGGGATCCCTTTAATGTGCAGCTATGGGGGGACTCCCTCATGGAGTGAAGGTCAAACCCACCCCTGGTAGTGGGGAAGTGACTTCACACAGGCTTGGTGGCAGCAACTTGGTGTCTTTTCTCAGAGTCACAGAGGCACACATCCTATGGTCCTAGGAATTCACCTTCCAGCCCCTGGGGCCAACTGCTGCTTCCCAATCTGATTTACTGCAGCACTGCCTGTGAAAAGCCTGAAGCTGGAAACAACTCAGATGCCTGTCTTGCGTGCTGGCTAAGCAAGCGGTACAGGCCTGCACTGGAAGGCTCTGATTCTGAGCGCACCCTCCCCAAGCCATGTTGCTGAAGCCAAAGGAGCAAGGTGCAGAACTCCCCAGCTGCAGATGCTCCCGTTTGTATGGGGGGTGGGGGACAGAAACACGTAAGTGGAAATACTTTTGGAAAGCCCATAGCAGTGGCTGTGTTGGGGGAACTGCGTGGCTGGGGGATGGGGTGGGAGATTTTTCACTGGGCTCTTTTATGCTTTTTAAATTTTGCCTTGTGTGCGCAAATTGCATATTAACAAACAAATGAACGAACAAACAAAAACCCTTCCAGCCTGTGCTGGAGGAGAGCAGAGGAGCTGGGAAGCAGGACCAAGGGCACATTCAAAACATGGAGGTAAGGGGACAGTGCAGCTGAGACCTGCATGTCAGGTGAGAAAAAATGCACAATGGCAGCGACCACTCTCCACCTTGTTCAGACCCAGGAATGATGGAACTTGTAGTGGACTCTCCCTCGGCATAAGCTGGTGATGGGTGTCCCAGGCTCCCAGATGAGGTAGCGTGTGTAGTGGAGATAGCTCTAGACTTGGGGTCCCTGTTCTGCCACCAAACTGCTGTGTGACCTTGAGCAATTTACGTGGCCTTGCTGGGCCTTACCAGGAAATGAGGATGACCTGTACCAACTGGAGCATTAGGTGAGGGAGTGAGGGTCCAGCGCACTGCAGCCCCAGGCTGCACCAGCGCGGAGCCCTCAGGAAGACTGGCAGCCAGGGTTGGGGAGGGCATGTGGGAGGGGGCATGTGTGTCTGTAGCACCATATGGCCAGACACACCATCCTGCCTTCCTCCTGCCTCACACCCCCACTCTGGGGCAGGTGGGAGGCTTAACACTTACCAAATGCCATATCCTTCCTAAGGGGTGATCAGTAGCTGCCACTGCTGAAAAGCTGTCTCTCAGAGTCGAAGCTGGAGTAGCCAGCATCTGCTACTCTCCGTGGGCAGGCAAGTCCAATACACTGCTAACTTCCTTCTATCCATCAAAGGGACATAAGGCCCAATCTGACTTTTTGTGGCTCTGAAAGTCCTTCATCATTAGCAATAATAGCTGACATTTATGGAGCACATATTTGGCGCCAAGGACAGTTCACATGACTTAACTCATCTAATCCTCATAACCCTACAAGGCAGGTGCAATTCTCATCCCCACATTGCAGACAAGAGCCCAGGGGCTGAGACATGACTGTGAAAGAGCTTGACAGCTCTCACTATTGATTTGTCACCACTTCTGTTGTGGCCGGGTGATAGTCTCATTTCAGCGTGGGCCCTCTCCTTTTGGGGAACAAGGGAAGGAGCCAGGCCTTTCTCACCATGAGGACGCGGAAGCCCTTGGCACACAGCACAGCGTCACGGGGCTCTGGCTCCAGCTCTGCCACCTGCCCGTGAGAAGGCAGCCAGATCCCCTTGGGGGTCTCAGTTTTCTAGCTCATATAATGGAAAACAATACTTAAGTCTGGTTTGATGATCAAATGATAAAAGCTCCTTCTGAAAAACACAGAATACTATGGAAATATGAATTTTTCATTGCTGGCCTAGACCTTTCCTCTAAGGAGAAGTCTCAGGGTGAAAAGTGTCCCTCTCAGGTCCCAGGGCTACTGCCAGCTGCCTCTGAAAGACCTGGAAGGCAGGGGCCTTGGTCATGTTCTGTGTGCTGAGAAGGGACAGGAGCCCACAGAGGGCAGGCCTGGCATAGACAGCACTTAGTGGATTCCTGTGTCATTAGCTACTAACAACCACAGGTCTCAGCCCCTTCGCCTCCTTGCAGCTGCCTCTCCACTGGTCTTCCTGACTCTAACATGGTCTCTCAACTCCCTTTCCCCAGCCCCCACACAGCAGTCAGAGGAAAATTGGTAAAACCTGTCAGACCTCATTTCCTCTGAGTAAAAGTCCAACTCCTTGCCAGGAGGCCCTGCAAAACCTGCTGCCTCACCTGTCTCCCCTCTGCCCTCATCTCCTACCACTCTCACTCTCCTCCAGCTCTGCTGACTTCTTTGCTGTTCTAACCCCAGGGCCTTTGCACTTGCTAGGAATAGTCCCCTCTCCACCCCAGATTTCCAGGTCCACTCAAATGTCTTGACCTCCCCCAACTTAAACTTGCAATTCTGTTTCTGTTTCCATCCTCAGGTACCACCACCCCCTTCTCCCTTTGCTCATTCATTATTCTCCACAGCACCTGTCACCATCCGACAGGATGTCAACATTAGAGTACTCATGTGTTTTGTGTCTTCCTTTCCCACTAAAATGTCAACTCTATAAGGTCAGCAGTTTAGCCTGTCTGCTTCTTTGCTGTATTTCTAGCATCCAAAGCAGTGCCTGGCACATAGGCAAATGCACAATAATTTTTCTTCAATGAATGAATAAATGCCAAGGACCTTCAGGAATATTCATTCATTAAATAGTAGAAGCACTGAATTCTGTACCCCAGAGTCAAACACAGTCACTTGCACACAGCAGGCATTTGGTAAACATTGATAATGATGGTGATACAACCAAAAGCCAGAATCCCACAAGATGGGGGCATCTCAAATCCCACTTGTCCAGTTTCCAAGCCCCCTGCTTCTCCTGCCATTCCCTTCCCCGCCTCTTAGTCAACGATCAGGGTCCAGCCCCAGGGGGTCTTTCTCTCTGATCTGCCCTGGTCAGATCCCCATCCTAGGCTTGACTTCCAGGGTGCCCAAACCAAGACACCACAGATGGGGAGGTGGAAGTGGGAGCTGTGGGAACACAGGCCTATCCACTCCGTGCCAGGTGCACCTCTCTTCTCAAGACCAGCCATCTCACACCCAGTGCAGCCAGCTCAGTATGCAGCATACTTCCTGGACAGCACAAATTCTGACCAGGAAGGTGCCCTCTATCCTCAGCAGCACTGGGGATGGGACACACGCAGCTCACCATCCTTCTCTTCCTGGCCAGGTAAAGCTTCTGGCCAAGGCTGGAGCAGAAAAAGGGAAGAACCATGGACCCAGGTCATGCAGCACACCCTGCCCCACTCCATTCCCTGGGGCAACTGCCCAGCAAGAGGGGCAGTGGATCCTGCCCCTGTGAGGGCTGAGCCACAGGCCTGAATTACAGCATGATGTAGAGGCCAGCCACTGAGGTGGACTCCTGGTATCAAACCGCAGCCTTGATCCTTACGGTGCAGCTCTGGGCCACGCAGTGAGCAGGACAGAGAACTCCCTGCCCTTGTGAAGCTCACATTCCACAGGGGCTAGATAAACAAGGAACCAGAGGAACAAGTAAATGACCAAGTGTGTAAGAAGGTGACAAGAACTATGGAAAATAAAGCAGGGAAGGGGACAGGGAGGAACAGTGGAAGCTGGGAGTGAGGCTATTTAAGAGGAGAGGGCATTTCAGCAAGGACTGAAAGTATGTGAGAGAGGGAACCATGTAGCTATCTGGGGGAAGAGCATCCAGGCAGAGGAAACAGCCCATGCAAAGGCCCTGAGGCCGTGGCTGCCATAGTTGAGGAACTAGTGGCCCTATGGCTGGATCAGAGTGAGGAGAGAGGGAGGGGTACTGTCGAGGAGGGTGGGTAAGGATGCTGATCACATGTGATCACAAGCAACCTTACAGGTCAGATTAAGAGCCCTGACCCCACCCACCTCTCCTAGGGAGACAGGAGCCACTGCAGGGCTTGAGAAGAGGTGGGATGTGATTGGGCTTAGGTTTTAAAGGATCCCTGCCTTCTGGGGGAAGAACAGGCTTCAGGGGGCCAGGAGGGTGGGGAACCTGCTAGCAGGTGACTGCAGTCCTCCAGGTGAGGGCAGATGGGTGCTTGACCAAGGCAGTAATGCTGGAAGCAGTTAGAAGTGGTTGACCTCTGGAAATACTGTGACAGTTAAGCCAACAGGACTTGCTGAGGATTTGGATGTGTGAGAAGGAGTCAAGGATGGCTCTGGGGTTCGGGCCTGGGCAGCTAGCAGGCTGGAAGTATGGTGGGAGGAACAATTTGGGGGAGATGGAAGCTTACTTTTTTTTTAAAGATTTTATTTATTATTTTTAGAGAAAGGGAAAGGGAGAGAGCCCGAGAGGAACAGAGACATCAACGTATGGTTGCCTTTCACCTGCCTCCAGCTATAGATCTGGTTTGCAACCTGGTTATGTGCCCTGGCTGGGAATCGAACCAGCAACCTTTGGGTTCCCAGGCCAGCTCCTTATCCACTGAGCCACCAGCTAGGGCAGAAACTTACTTTTGAAGCTCTAAGTAGCCCATGAAGAGCTAAGTGGACACGTCCCCTTACTCTCTCCAGAGCTCCATGTAAGGAGGGGCCAGCCTGGGGTAAAACTTGCTCCAGGCCAGGGACCCTGTTCCTGGCTGAGCACCAGAACTCTGAGTGCTCCCGGGCCTCCCTTCAGCAACCTTTGACTCTGGGAAGGCTGCTGGGGGGAGCCCAGCCCCCCCAATCTGACTTCCAGAGAGGTGCCCTGGGCAGTGGGCCCACTGGGTGTGATTAGGGGTGGCTAGAAAATGTGCCCCGGACGCTATTCTGGCTCACTGCCCCAGAGTCTGCAGGCAACAGAGTCTTTCCTGACTTGTGGGGCGGAAAAGAAACTAAAGAGGGGGAGTGTGGCTACAGAAGGCAGTCAGGAGTGAGGAAGGGCAGGGCAGGCCTGGAGGGTCTGGGGAAGGGACAGCTTCTTCCAGCTCTTGCCAAAAGAATCTGTCCTCCAGGCCTCACCAGCCCCCTGTCCAGGCCGGGATCCTGGGTGGAGGCCGGCAGCTGCAGCAGGGGAGGCAGAGCAGACAGCAGCGCCCACCCCAGCCCCTGGAGGGGACGAGGTAAGCAGGGGGCAGACAATGACAGTGTACCTGGGTTATGTGGCTGCCAGCTCCTAGGCACCCCCCACCCTGCTTCTACCACCTGAGACCGGCCCTCTCACTCCCCAGGTTCTTAACTCTAAATCGGTGCCCAACACTTAGTAGGTGCAATTAACATTTGCAGAAATGAATGGGAACATGTCCACCTCATCAAAGGCCTAGGGATCCCTCCTCAGCCCCTGTACAACACCCTCTGACCCCCTAAGAGCCCAGGGAAGAAGGGGCTCCATGACGTGGTGCCAGGGCTCAGCAAAGCACCCAACCAAGTTCTCAGTGGATGCTGGGTAGAGGAGGTAGACAGGAAAAGGGGTCAGAGCCTCCCGGCACCCTGAGCATATCCAAGGTTGCACACACCAACCTCCTACACCTCTCCGACTAGAATCATCTCCTCACATAGGTCAAAGGCCTTCAGTTCTGTCCCAGGGCAAAGCCAGGCCAGGAGCACCCATCCACTGCACCACTGCAGCCCCGTCCTGCCCCTCAGGGCCCAGAGCCCCAGCCCCGCCCACCTCATTCCTGTGTGAGAAGCAGCTGAGGATCCTCTGCAGTGCCCCAGCTCCCCTAGCAGCAGCAGGCACTGTCCCCAGGAGCAATGCAGCAGAGGGGCAAGTTGGGGGAGCGAAAAACACAGGCACCCCCTCTCCTCAACCTGCTGTTCTGTACCCTGTATGGAGACCCTGGGCTTGCTGGGGGTGGGACAGGGCTCCTCTGGGAGACATGGGGACCTAGTTCTGCAGGGAGAACAGGGAGGGGAAGGACCTGAGTTTGAGGGGAAGGAGAAAGATACCTCCATCCTGACCAGGGGTCTCAAAGCCCAAAGCTGAGACCACTGGGCCAGCAGGGAGGCTGCAGGGAGGCTGCCTGACGGAGTGCTGGTTGGGAGGGGGAGGAGGACTGAATCTAATGGTTCCAAATGGCCAAGGCCTAGCAGTGCCTCAGTGAGGATAGGGGACAACCTCACTCTCCCTGCCCCCACCCTCTCCAGCCTGGGGATGTGAGCCCTGGAAGCTCCAGCCTCCCTCAGCCCACTTCTCCCAGGAAGAGGGGCATGCCTAGTCAGGATCAGTGGCTATGGTGGAGCAGGACAGAAATGCACAAGGAGAAAGGCGACAGGAGGACTGTCCTCCCAACGGGGAGGACCAAGGTGCTGAAGAGAGCCTCCAGGATGCTGGCTGTTCCCCACCTATCCACCGGCCCTGGCCTCGCTGGCCCCTCTGCTGGCTACCAGGTGCTGCTGGTAGGAAGGTAGAGGAACTCTGGGCACAACTCTCCCTGCTCTTCCAGCTGACCCCATGGGTGCCTACCTGGGCCTGGGTTGGTACCAAGCCAGGGGCAGGTAGGAGCACACTGCCTCCGCTGGGCCCAGGCTAGGGCCAAGGGGCTGGCTGTCCTCCTTCTCTGTGGTGGCGGGCAGGGAGGGGCCTGGCGCCCGAGATGGGGGCTCTGTCCTCTTGGGCCCCCTCCACCGGGCTTGCTCAGGAAGGCAGCGCCTGAACTGCAGAAGCCAGCTCCCCCTCCCCGCCCCCCGCCCTCGCCCCAGGGCTGCCTCTCTTCCCCCTCCTCCTGATCCGCCTCCTTCCCCGACACCCACCTCTTTCAGCTCATTTCTATGGCAACCAGTCAATGCTCGCACAGACAGCCTCCCTCCCACGTACACCAGGGGACTCCCGCCCTCTACATGGCGCAGCATCAATACCACTGGCTGCACACATCACCTTCACAGATGCTGGTGGACACGCAGGTTACATGGCCACCCTGGACAGACAGGGGCGGGGGAATAGGGGGTACCCTGCTCCACCTCGTTCCTCAAGACACTGCTCCCAATATCCTACCAGATGCTGTAAGATGCACCTCCCTCAGGTCCTTAAAATCTGACCTCATGCTGTTCTGTAAACATTTCTATTCGTTTGTTCATTTGCCTTCAGTCACTTCTCAACATTTTCTGTTGAGTCTTTTCTGGGTCAGGCTAAGCATGAGATGCTCCTCCACAATCTCATTCCATGAAGTTCCATTCCCATTTTACAGATTAGAAACTGAGGCCCACAATTTGTCTGCACACGCATGGCTCCTGGGCTGTCAGCAGTGAGGCCTATGATTCCAACTCACACTTTCCCACAGGCCACGGCTGTCACACACCCTGAGAGCAGACATCTAGCCTCGCACTACACACATGTGATCCACATGCACCAACATGTGTCCATGCACATGTGCACCCCAACAACACAAACACCCATTACACATATATTTGTGCATGTGCATTTCCATAAGCCTGTGTTCGAGTATCTACCTATTCATGCACAAGTAACACACATGTACATATGCTTAACTATAACACTAACATCAATGCACATACATCCACAAGGATCCAGAATATATAACACACAAACCCTTCCTATACCAAATCACACCTGCACATTCAAGCCCCCAGCTGTCACCTCATTAGAAGGGACCAGTGACAATGATACGGTAAAAGTGTCCCAAGCAGGGGACAGAATAATGAGCTACCTCCCTGAGAGGATCTGGCTTCTCCAAGCCCCACTCTAGGGATAAGGCACTAATCCGCTCACCTAGTGTCAGCTCAGCACCCGAAAGCAGCTGGGGTGGGGTAGAGACAGGGCCCACTCTCCTCCATCCCCTCCTTTATTCTGAAAGTCCTCTGCCTGGTCCAGACTAGATCCTACCTTGAGCCCTTTCGCCTAGGGGCTCATGGATACCCCCATCCGCCTTGCTGGTTGCTGTCCAGTTCTGGGACTTGAAGCTTTGGCAGGACAGAATGTAATGGGCCCAACCTCCTCAGAGGAAATTCCCTGCCACAGAGAGCACTTCTACCCTACAGTGGGGAGACCAAGTGGGGACTGGGGCCCAGGATGCCCTGTCCCCAGCCCACACCACCTCAGAGGACCTCAGGCAGGGTTCACAGTAGCCCCCATGCCGCAGGGGAACTCTCAGGGACTCTACATAGCCCAGAGATGCAATTGGAAAGAACCAGAAGACATGGAAAATGAAGCCAGAAGCTGCCTCTGGCTGATGATGGCCTCTTCCATACTTCATCCCATCGAAGATCCCTCTCAATCACCAGACTGATGCCAATGAACTCAGACATGCTTTAAATTGTATGCAAAATCCTAGTATCAGAGAAGTCAACTGTGAGGGGTAAAACCATCTTGGAATAGATGAAATAGGGGCATTACATTCATTCAATAGATATTTACTAGGCACCCGCCATATGCCAGAGACTTCTAGGTGCTGGACACAACGGCAGGCCAGAGTGCCCCCCTGGAGGCGAAAAGCTACTGCATACTGAGCTCCTGTTCTCCTGCCGTGCAGTGGTTGACACAGCAGCCCTGCAGATGAGGTCACAGGACTGATAAGGAAGCAGGGGCTCTAGGAGACTGACAGGTTGGTCCAAGGTGGCAAGGCCAATACATGTCTGGGCTGGGATTTGAATCCTCTGCCAAGTTTTTGTCAATGTTCCACATTGGTTTCATTAAGAAAGAGCACAGTTTCTAGGAGTTTCGGAGTCAAGTGTGCTTCTTATGCCTAGACCATAAGCAGGACAGGTCACACGTACTTGAAATGCCAGTCAAATAGTGGGCATGAGTGAGGACCCAAGAATGACAGGTGATTTCCAGCCTGGACTTCCTTGGCCTAGAGGCTGCAGCTGGGTGTCCCTGGCCTGGAGGTCCTCAGCAGAGGGTTAGGTTGAGGCCCAGGCCAGGAGGGTGGATGCCTGGCACCTGAGAGTAGAGGTGCCCTGGCAATCAAGACCTCAGTTAGGGGGTGGGGAAACATTGAGTTCCAGGCACTGTGAGCAGAGGCCCCTGCCTGCCTACCAGCCCCCAACCCAGGACCATCTTTCTATTAAAGAGCTGGCTCCATCCAGGGATGCCAAAGTCAGCAGCTGCACCCCCCACCCCCGTCAGCCTGACCCGGCCCTATCTGCTGCCTGGTAGACCCTTGAGTTCTGCCCTCCCACACTCAGATAGGCTCTGTGGCTGACTCCTCCACCATGCCCTCCTTCCCCAGCCCAGGGAGCATCCCCCCCACCCCCTGTCAGCCTGATCTGGCCCCATCTGCTGTTGGGAGGGGCCTCCAAGTCTGCTGCCCTCGACTCCCTCACTTGCAGGCCCCAGACAGCTCCAAGGGCCCTGTCCCTGCCAACACACACCCTATACCCAACTTTAATCTCTTGTCCTGGACCTTAACCAGTTCACAGGTGGGATCAGACTACAAATGTGGCCTCACCCAGGCCACAGAGCACCTGCCCTCATGCCTCCAGGAGGAGCCAACACTTGTCACTGCCTTCTCACTCAACCCAAAGAGTATTTACTGCTCCTACACCCCAGCCAGGCACAGTTATCCCACATGTTCCCAGGACAAATACAATCAGGGCTCATTAGCTGCTGCTTTGCATCTCATTTGCATAATACCACCGGGATTGCTGAAATGCCAGAATCCTCCCCAAACCCCTGCTTACAAGAGACAGAACTGGCCAGCAATGAAGAAATAAAATGGACAAGTCCCAGCACGGTGCACAGTAGGCACTTTAACCCTTGTTTTCCACAATGAACCGTTTTACAGGTGTGGAAACAGGTTCAGAGTGGTTAGGACCTCACTGCTTAAAGCCTGGGTCCGACCTGAGAGCTGAGAAGATGCAGCATCTAAGGTCCCACCCAAACCTCCTGAATCGGAATCTGCACAGGCACAAGACCCCAGGCGATGGGAGTGTGCAGAGAACCAGGTTAAGGGACCTAGAGAGAGTAAGTGGGGGCCATTTTAGAATCCCTCTTCAAAGAGATGACATTGGAATAAAGGCCTAAATAAAGGGGGACTGAGAAGTACGTGATGATTTGAGGGAGAGTGCTTCTGCCAGAAGGAACACCAAGGGCCAATCTCCTGAGGTGAGAGTAAGCTATCACACTGAAGGCCCCCCAAAACTGAATGATGGACAGATGGCAGGGTGGATGAAGGGATGGCAGGGAGAGGAAGCTGTCCTGTAGGAGTAAAGAAGAAGCAGGCAGGGGCCAGAGCTTGTGGGCTTTGTAGGCCATGGTGAGGACTTTGGATCTTAATCTTAGTATAAAGGGAAGCCACTGGTATTTTTGAACAAGCAGGGAAAGATCCAATTTATGTTTTCAAAAGAACACTGTGGCTTTTATGTAGCAATGATTAGAAAGGGGCAAAGGCTGAAGCAAGAAAACCATTTAGTAGGTTTTTGCAATATTTATTCCCAACAGGAATGAGTGCTTGTGACCGCTAAAACACATGCTCAAGAACGTTTGTAGCAACTTTGTTCTTAATAGCATCAAACTGGAAGCAACCCAAACATCCATCCACATCAGGAATGACAAACAACTTGTGTGGTTATTGCATGTAGTAGGGGTAGTTTGCTTTTTTAAAATTATATTTCATTGGTTACAGTATTACAGTTGTCCTAATTTTTCCCCCTTTGCCCTACCTACCCACCCAGCATCCCCACTCCCTCAGGCAATCCCCCCCGCCCTTTGTTCATATCCAGGGATCATGTGTATAAGTTTTTTTTTTTTTTAAGATTTTATTTATTATTTCCAGAGAGAGGGGAAGGGAGAGAAGCAGAGAGGGAGAGAAACATCAGTGTACGGTTGCCTTTCACCTGCCTCTAGTCACGGAATGAACCTGGCTGGAACCCTGGCTGGAGACCTGGCTTGCAACCTGGTTATGTGCCCTGGGAATTGAACCAGCAACCTTTGGGTTCGCAGGCCAGCACCTTATCCACTGTGCTACCAGTCAGGGCTTATAAGTTCTTCAGCTACTCCATTTCCTATACTGTACTTTACATCCCCATGGCTATTCTGTAACTACCTATTCGTACTTAGTCCCCTCACCTCTTCACCAGTTCCTCCACATACCCCTCCCATCTGGCAACCATCGAAACATTATCTGTATCCATGAGTCTACCTATTTTTCTTGTTTGCTTAGTTTGTTTTTTAGATTCAATTGGTGATATGTAAAATTTTTTTTTGCCTTTTTAATTTTTATTTATTTAAAGATTTTATTTACTATTCTTAGAGGGGAGAGGGGAAGGGAGAGAGGCAGAGAGGGAGATATCAATGCATGGTTGCCTTTCACCTGCCTCCAGCTATGGACCTGGCTGGAGACCTGGCTTGTAACCTCATTATGTGCCCTGGCTGGGGATCGAACCAGCGACCTTTGGGTTCGCAGGCTGGTGCCTTATCCACTGTGCCACCAGCCAGGGCTTTTTTTTTTTCTTTTTTTTTTTTTGCCATTTTATTGTTCACAGTTTTGATCTTTTTCTTAAATAAGTCCCTTTAACATTTTATATAATAAGAGCTTGGTGATGATGAACTCTTTTATTTTATTCTTGTCTGAGAAGCTCTTTATCTGCTCTTCAATTCTAAATAATAGCTTTGCTGGGTAGAGCTATCTTGGTAGTTTGTCCTTGCTTTTCACGACTTTGAATATTTCTTGCTAATCCCTTCTAGCCTGCAAAGTTCCTACCAAGCCTCTTCCTCTGTCATGATTGTCAAAGTATGTCACATGGCCAAGGCCAGGGTCAGTGCAGGTGTGTGTGTGGAGGACTACACCAGGGTTAACTAGCAGGAGGTGGCATTCACGGGTGTGGTAGGAAGCACCAATGTACCAGATCACAGTAGGTCTTGTGATGGGGCCCCAAAATTTGCATTGTTATGACCTCATTTCTAGGTAGCTCCCCATTGTGATTGATACAGGTGTTCCAGTGACCACACTTCAAGAGCTGGTCCTAGCCTCTAACATCTACTCTATAATACCACCATCAGAGAGGCTTTTAAATCTCCCTACCTGTTCTCATCACTGATCAAAGGGAGAACCACACACAGCTGTCCTGGGGAGCTCACAGCCATGCTCTGGGATACAAGTATGCTATTCAAGCATAGGGAATATAGTCAATAACATATGGATGGTGTCAGATGGGTACTAGGCTTAGCAGGGTGATCACTATGAATGTCTGATCATTGCTCTACACCTGAAACTAATATAATACTGTATATCAAATGTAATTGAAAAATTAAAGCTCTTTCCAGCCTGCACCAAGCCACGGACATTTCTCGGGATGACAGGCAGAGGTGCAGCATGACTGGGGCAAAGAGAAAGACTCATCACAAGAAGTGAAAACATGAGCTGGGACATTCTACTGCCAACAGTAAGACTGGCCTGCCCCATAAGTGAAGTCTGTTGTGGGGTGGTACTAAAAAGTACCACTGATCTGAGGCTGGTCGGGGACAGACTGTCTGGCAGCTTCAAGTATTGTGCATGCAAAACAATTACCAATGTCTACAATGCATCCAACAATAAACTGGTCCACACCAAGACCCTGTTAAGAACTGTATCACACCTGCTGACAGCAGACCAGACCAATAGCAGTATGATTCCCACTAGGCTGCAAGACAGGGCCACTCTGGCTCCTGAGGACAAATATGTTTTAAACAAAACAAAACAGAACAAAATCAAAGGGAATTGAGAAGAAATATGATGAAGGGGAAAGGCTGCCACAACAGCAGTGTTCCGGAGGCGCAGTCCCAGCAGGGCGAGCCTCTTGCATGCGTCACTCTAATACCAGCCCCCATGGCACGGCAGGTGGCCATGTGCTAGAAGACAAGGAGCTGGAGTTCTAGTGAGGCAAATCAGGCCCAGAAAGACACATAAATCCTCCTCTTGCCTATCTTAGCTTATGGAAAAAATGTTTAGTATTCTGAAAGAAAGAAAAGGAAGGAAGGAAGGAAGGAAGGAAGGGAGGGAGGGAAGGGAGGAAGGGAAGAGAAGGGAAGGGAAGGGAGGGAAGGAAGGGAAGGAAGGAAGGAGGGAGGGAGGGAGGGAGAGTAGAAAAAAAGAAAGGAAGGAAGAAAAAGGAAAGAAAATGCTATTCAGACACTGGCTTCTTCAACAAGCCTGAATTCTACTCCTGACTTAGGCCTACTCCAGCCAGGTGGCCTTGCACAGGTAGCTACCCTCAAAGTGAGGACCTTGTACCAGATTAGCAATTTCTAACCTCTGCCCCAGTAAAGAACTTGTATTTCTTCACCCAAGGAGCTGATTTGAAAGATTTTTCTCCACCAAACAAACTACATATGCTAAGTAATGTTTTTAAATTGAAAAACAAATGTTTTACTGAATTAGTTATTAGGTGGAGTTTCTGATCAGCATGGGATAACCAGCATTTCTATGCTGAACTGAGAAAATTCCCAACCAAAGCAAAGGGCTCTGAGGGGTTGGACAGACTGAGCTGCCTCCACTTGGGAAACGCTCGATTAGGGTACAGCTTTTTGCAATATTCGAATAACCAAACCCATTTGCAATATGGAGGCTTTCAACTGAGAGCAAGGGGACAGGTGTCCTGGAAGAGCCATCCAGCTCTGAGCATCCGGTGTGCTGAGCGCCTCTTGGCACACCACAAGCTAGCACCTTGCCAAACAAGAGCCGCGGGAAGCTCCTCAGGGTGCCCAAGGTGGTTCTGTCCTTTGACTATTTACATTTACGTTAAATACAAGTAAATAAAATTGAAAGTTCAATTCCTACCAAAAAAAAAAAAGGGAAATCAATTCCTCAGTTGCAGTAGCCACGTTTCAAATTCTCAGCAGCCGTGTGTGGCCACCATAGCAGTCAGTGCAGACAGGTCACATGGACTGGAAGGTATGGTCCAAAACACAAATGTGGGCATGGCCAATGTTACATGCTTGATGCCACCCAGAAGGAGAGTCCCTGAACATCAAATTGTAGCTTTTCCACTGTTCATATGATACAATGGAGCTGCATTTCTTGGGAAAAAATAACTGGCTCCTAAACAGTGCAAAAGTCACACTCAGGGATGCAGCCAACCTTTAAAATCATACATTAAATTTAAAGAGAAGATGATTAAGCTCCTGGTAAAACTGCATTACCAATAATGGTAATTATTGGGGTAAGCCACCAAATATGACCCCTGCCATGACCAACCCCTGCCCTCGGAGAATCCCCCCAGCCTTCCCAGGGAAGACAGTGAAGGGCTATGCATCTGCTGGTCCTGAACAAACAGAAACCTCTTTGACACTGCAGGCCCCAAACTTTATATTCTATAGTATTTCTGTGTCATTTCTAAAGTAAAGACCACTCTCCAAGGGGATGGTGTGGGAATGATGGTGAGGATGTCTGATTTATTGTGAGAGGAATTTTTTTTGTAACAGACACTCTTGATTGTCTAACCAACAAGCCATTCCTCCTTTGCCCTTGCTGACCAGAGTCCTGACTGCAGTGACTCAGAGGAATGCTGATTGGCCTAATCATGCTTTTGGCATGAGTGACATGTTGGGCTGGATCATTTTTTGTTGGAGGGCTGTCCTGTGCAATGTAGGATACTTGGCAGCATCTTTGGCCTCTACTCACTAGATGGCAATAGCACCCATCCCTGTGTGATCACAACCAAAAATGTCTGCAGAATTGCCAAATATCCCCTGGGGAGCAAAATCAACCCAGTGTGAGAACCATTGGCTGATGGCTTAAACTTCAAGGACTTGTTAAAATACTGGGCCATACCCCCAAGGTTTCTCATTCAGTAGGTCTGTGGTAGGGCTCAAGAACTTTAATTCTATCAAGTACCCAGGTGATATGGATGCTCCTGATCTAGGGACTCCACTTTGGAAACAGCTGACTCAAGTCATTTGTGACACCACTTTTCCCCTAGACAGAGAAGAGGGGAAGGGCTTCCAGGAAAGGTTTCCTTATGGATAATAAGAGATGGGGGGGAAATAGTCCCTTATGTTCTTAGACATTGTGGAGTCCACACGTGATGTCTGGAGGTGTGGCAGCCATTTTGTGATCTCAGGGAGAGCTAGCTTGAGGGCCAAACTGATCCACTGAGGATGAAAAGAAGCTGGTTCCTGGAAGTGGAGTCCTAGAACTAACCAATGCTGAAGCTGTCCTCAGGAGATCCTGGTGGGTGACATAAGGAGTCTTCCTTTTTGTTTAAGCAAGTAGTTCCCAAATTTTGCTGCCCATTAGAATACCTAGGAGGCTTTAAAAACTTGTCCCACACAATTAAGTCAGAATCCCTGAGTGTTGGACCCAAGATTCTGTATTTTTTAAAAGTTCTCCCAAGTTTTTTCAATGTGCAGCCAAGTTTGAGAACGCTTGCTACTGAGTGTATGGTTGGCGAGCCATCAACATTACCATTACTTGGAAGCTTGTTAGAAAAGGAGAATTTCAGGTCTCACCCACACTTGGAGAACTTGTATTTCAAAGTTTGCATTTTGGCCATGTCTCATAAAGTTGGCCATGCCCACAGCTACAATATAGGAATTTCACCTCTCGTAAAGCACTCATGAGAAAAACCTTACGTGCGTTCAAGAAAACAAACACAGAAATGTCCTTTGCAGTCTTGTTACATCAGAAAGGGGAGAAAACCAGCCCTGGTCAGTGTGGCTCAGTTGGCTGGAATATCGTCCTGCACACCACAAGGCTGCAGGTTGGATCCCTGATTGAAGCATGTACAGGAGGCAAGCTGATGGATGTTTCTCTCTCTTTCTCTCTCCCGTCCTCTCTAAAATCAAGAACCATATTTAAAATTTTTTTAATTAAAAAAAAAATAGCCATGGTTCAGGTGGCTCAGTGGGTGAAGTGCCAGCCTGCTATCTGAAAGGCTGCCAATCAGGGCACACGCCTGGGTTGAGGTCCAGGTCTCCAGTTGGGGGCGTGCTAGAGGCAACTGGTCAATGTTTTTCTCCTCTTTCTCCCTCCTTTCTCCTCTCTCTAAAAAATAATTTTTAAAACTCTTTTAAAAATAATAAAACATTTTAAATAAAGAAGAAAAGGGAGGAAAACCTAAATGTCCCTAGTTGGGAAAACTGATAAATAAGTTATGATATGTTCCTATTCCCATAACATTGCTCACATATACTGAGCAGATACTGTCCTAAATGTTTAACATGAATTACCTTGCTTAACCTCAGAGCTTCCCTATAAGGCAGGCATATTACCCCCATTTTTATAGTTGAGGAAACTAAGGTGCAGAGTACCAATTCACTGCACAAAACTCTGATTTGGTGGAATTTGAAACCAAGTTGTGTGGCTGTAGAACTGACCTAATCATCAGACTAGCCTGCCTCCTAGAGAAAAAAATCTCCCCTGACCCCTGTCCTTTCCACATTCACACCCCCATCTATCACAGACCTGTAATACTTAAGTGTAACTATTATTTTCATGCTAATCCTCTGGCCCATCTTAGAGTGCTTCTCAGCCCAGAAGCACATGAGAATCACCTGCAACACTTTTAAATTGTGGTAAAATATACATACAATTTACCATTTTAACTTTTTTTTTAAAAGATTTTATTTATTATTTTTAGATGGGAAGGGGGAGAGGCAGAGAAGGGGAGAGACATCAATGTATGGTTGCCTTTCACCTGCCTTCAGCCACAGACCTGGCTGGAGACCTGGCTTGCAACCTGGTTATGTGCCCTGGCTGGGGAATTGAACCAGTGACCTTTGGGTTCGCAGGCCAGCACTTTATCCACTGTGCCACCAGCCCATTTTAACCATTTTTAAGTGTACAGTTCCATACATTAAGTATATTCACATTGTTATCCAACCATTACCACCACCCATCTCTAGAACATTTTCATTATCCCAAACTGAAATGCTGTTCCCATAAAACAATAACTTCCTACACCTCCCTCCCCAGGCCCTGGCAACCACCCTTCTCCCTTCTGTGTCTATGAATTTGCGTACTCTAGACACCTCATATTAAGTGTATTTTTCCTTTTGTGTTTGGCTTTTTTTCACGTAGCATAATTTTTCAAGGTTCACCCATGTGGTATGATCAGTACTTCATTCCTTTTTATGACCAATTAATATTCCATTCTATATATAATCTACATTTTGTTTATCCATTCATCCACCAATGGACATGTGGGTTGCTTTCACCATTTGGCTGTTGTAAATAGTGCTGCTATGAACATTGGTGTTCCAGTAATGTTTGACCCTCTGCTTTCAATTCTTTTGGGTAGATACCTAGGAGTGGAATTTTGGATCATATTCTATGTTTAACATTTTGAGGACCCAGCAAAATGTTTTCCTAAGTGTTTACACCATTTTACATTCCCGTCAGCAATGCAGAAGAGTTCCAATTTCTCTACATCCTCACCAACACTAGTCTTTGTTTTTGTTTTTAAATAATGGCCATCCTAATGAGAGTGAAGTGATATCTCATTGTGGTTTTGATTTGCATTTCCCTAATGATTAACGATGTTGAACAGCTTTTCATGTGCCTATTAGCCATCTGTGTATCTTCTTAGGAGAAATGTCTATTCAAGTCCTTTGCTCATTTTTTAACAGGCTTGTTTGTTTTTTTTTTTTATTGTTTGTAGAGTTCCTTATAGATTCTGAATATTAATCCTTTATCAGATATATGATTTGCAATCTTTCCCCCATTCTCTTCATTCTCTTAGTAATGTCCTTTGATGCACAAAATTTTAAATTTTGATGAAGTCAAAAATTTTTTTCTTTTGTTGCCTATGCTTTTGGTGTCATATCCAAGAAATCATTGCCAAATCTAATGTCATGAGGATTCCCCCTATGTTTTAAGAGTTTTGTGGTTTTATTTATTACATTTAGCTCTTTGATCCACTTTGAAATAAATGTAAGGGAAGGGACCAATGTCATTTCTGCGATGGGGTCCAGGCACCAGTAACTCCAAGACCCCTGATGGCTCTCAAAGACACCTTGGGCTGAGAACCACTGTCCTACTGCACTGCAGTCTTCTTAGTCCCTGGTCACCTTGTATTGGTCTCTGTGCTCCCACTTTCTAATACAGGCAGGGCCCATGGAGGCAGCCAATGGGGTTTATGCTGGGCCTGGGGCGACCGTGGGAGATTCTAGCCCTGAAACTTCTTAAACTCATGGGTTCTCTAGCACTTTCCATGCCCACCCAGTGCTGTGCTAGGTGCACCGAGGTGACAAACAAGGACCAGCCATGGGTTCTGCCGTAGGGTAGCATGGGCATACTCAGGAGAGGCCACAGAGTTGGACAGGACGTAGTGCTGCACAGCTGTGCCATGGAATCAGAGGTCTGGCTGCCAAGGAGGGTGACCTGGAGCCACTGGGGTGCAGCCTTGGAGGGCCAGAGGAAGGGGAGGAAGAGCTTGCGCAGAGGTTTGAAGCAAATGGGGAAGCCTCGCTGGAGCAGCTTCCCATGGGGATAGAAGGGGTCATGGCAACAGCAGCAGACACCTGTTGGAAGCCTGTGTGGCCATGCTTCCCACTGTTAAGTTTCCTTGTCTTTAAATGGGGGTCACAGCAGCACTTACCTGACAGGGCAGCTGGGAGACTTACAAGAGTTAGGACAGGAGAAGGCCTAGGAATTATGCCTAAACAGAGGAAGCACTCAGTAATGCCAGCTCTATATTCCATCCTTACCATCTTTAACCTTAATAGCAACCCTAAGAGATATAGTCCATTATCCCCTTTTAAAGAGGAAACTGAGGATCAGAGAGGTAAAGTCTGTAGCCCACTATTACATAGCAGGAATGAACCAAGACTCAAACTATTCTGTCTGACTCCAAAGCCCATGAACAATCTTTTATGAAACTTGGGGACCAAACGCTGGATTTCTGGAGTCTAGACCTGGAAGGGGCCTCTCAAAGCCACTAGGTCTGGCCCAACTCCTTCATTTTTGTAGAGAAAGACAATCAGAGAAAGGAGGTGACAGCCTGGCCCCATGGCATGTCAGGCTGAGAGGGGTGCAGGGCTGAGACTTCCAGATAGACCGCTGCGCAAGGCAGGCCTCCAGCAGGCTCCACGGGAAGTGCACCGGGGACCAGGGCATCGCCTGAGGAGGAGGCGGGCAGCCTCTGCCCCGAGAGCTTGCCCACCCGGCAGTCCGCCCCAGGCTGGCAGACAACCCCTGGGAGGCCCCCAGCCCCAGCCTCCTACCCACCACAGGAAGGAAGTCAGGCAATTACAGATGGCTTTTGCAGAGTATTCATTTGCCTGTGCAATCTTCCTAATTCCACAGCAATTATTCCCCATGAGCCACTGTGACCCAGGCTGCAGCACAGGTGCCAAGCTCCCAACATGCTTTAGCCTCTACCCGCCACCCTCACCCACCCCAGGCTGCTCTTTGTTCCACGACATCATCTCCAGCCTCACTACTCTACAGCTACAACTGCAGGGGTGGCTTCAGGTAGCTGGCTCCATCCCCACCGCAGGGGAAACAGAGGCTCATCCTCACTGAGGACATGTGGCCTGCAAACAAGTGAGCTCTGGCAGGAGCTTGCCCTTAACACCTCAGCTGGACCCCCTTCCTTCCCACTGAGCAGCTCCCAGGGTGAGATAGTAACTGAGTAACTCTCTCTCCTTTACAAACAGAAGGGGAGACAGATTCGTATACAGCACCTATGGTATGATTCAGGAAAGAAATTCCCAAACTTGGATTTGCAACAAAATCTCCTTTATTTAAAAAAAAAAAAAAAAAAAAAGCACATTCCTGGACCTCATCCTGGAGATTCTGATTCTGTTGATTTGACATAAAACCCAACTATCCCTGTTTTTATTTTTTTTATTTTTTGTTTTTTTTCCCCCGCCTCATATAATTTCAATCATCAACCCAGCTTTGGGAAATGTTAGGGGGTATAAGAAAGAATTCCTGAGTATTTTCCGTTTTTCTTTCCCTCACTGCCAACTCTTCCAGCCACCTACAGCTCCTTTTTCATATCTCAATAACCACTGGAAGAGTTAAGAGGTGAGATGTGAGTCATTCACACTTTAGTATAAATAAGTTTACTCAGCCAGCTTTCTGCCCAATGCCAGCTGAGATTCTGCCTGCTGTGGAGGGCAGAATGGAGGGTTGGAATTAGGAGTGTTGCTAGAAGAGGAAAGAGATGAGAGCAGGAAGAAGGAGGAAAGCGAGGTGCTCATGAGAGATGCAGTAAGAGTAGAGGACTTTGAACTGAGCTATCTGACTTGAATGGTATGTCCCATAATGGGAAAACTGAAGAGAGGCTTAAACCTGTAGTACTAACTCTCACGACAGACAATAACCAGCATTTGCCTGAGCTCCATGGGAGATACCAAGCAGAGTAAAGACCCAACTATATAGCCCACAGCTGGGGAGTGTTCTCTTTGCTGCTCAAAGGGTGGTTTGTGGACCAGCAGTACTGGGATCACCTGGCAGTTTGTGGGAAATACAGTCATGGGTGCAACAGACCTGCTGACTCAGAATCTTTTAGCCAGGTCCCCAGGAGACTCCTGAGCACATCAAGGTTGGAGAAGCTCTGGTCTAGCTAGCACTTATCCCCAAAGAGCCATGACAGGCTACACCAGGGAACACGTTGCAGGGGGTTGTTCTAAGGAGCTGGGCAGAGGGGTTAAACCCCACCAAGAAGCCAGCCCTGCGCAGCTCTCCACAAGCAGGGAAGGGGCACAGGCCAATTAAACTAAGAAGTAAACTAAGGGCCCCAAACTTAGAGTCTGACACTGGGCTCGTGGCTCACTTTGCCACTAACTTGCTGTATGACTTTTGCATAAATGATTAGCCTCAGTTTCCTCTTCTGTCCTATAGAGCTGCCTTTTAGGGCTATTGTGAAGCCCAAAGGAGCTAAGATGAAAAAGCATTTTGGAAATAACGAAATACTGGACAGGATGAATCACCATGGCTTCTGCTTTTCTCATGAGACTCCCACATAAGCCTGGCCTCACGGGCAGCAAAATTTACTTATTTCCTCCCACAACCCTTCAGAGCTGGCACCTCAGGAAGAAAAGAGTTGGAACAACCAAGTCACATGAGGGTTTTACCCTCTAATAACACTTGAATATACCGGCCAGAATTTGGTTTTGAAGAAGGCCCTTGGAAATGAATATTAGGTATAGTTAGATCGAGGTGGTCCCAGGGCTCCCCAAATCTCACACACCCCACCTACCAGAGAGCAGTTGTTCCCCACCCTGATTGGATGCAAGAATCATTGATGCCCAAACCAACCTGAATGGCTAAAATAAAAGGACAGACAATAGCAAGTGTTGACAAGGGTGCTGAGCATCCAGAACATTCAAACACTGCTGGTGGGAGTATAAAGTGGTACAGCCACTTTGGGGAACTATTTGGCAATAGCTACATGTACATCTTAAATCCACATTTCCACTCTTGGGTGTACACCCAACAGTAATGAGTCCACAGGTCACCAAAGCCACGTACACAAAAGTTCACAGCAGAGTATTCATGTTAACCCAAAACCTCCCCCCTACATGTCCATCAGTAGTTGTAAGACTAAATTGTGTGCTGTGCTGTGTGCAGCATCACCCAGAAGTCCTGTTCCAGGACAAACAGTACTCTTTCCTCCAGCTGTGGGAGTATTTACTATTGAAAGTTCTCAGTCTCTCTCCAAGGATTGTCCCCCACCTTACAGCCCCCTTCCAGGGGCAGCGCACATCTCATAAGTAGTTCACACAGGCTTGGATCCCTTGACTTAATTCAGGACACCCCTGAAGTGCCAGCCCAGCTTTGGTGTTCCCCATGGCATCTAGTGAGACCTGTGTTCTTTCCGTCTCTGCCCAGCCCTCACCTCTTGCAGGGGTTGTTCCAGAGATCTCGACCCAGTGACCCTCCCTCAAATACCTTCATTTCAGAGTCTGCTTCCCCAGGAATCCAACCTAGTCAGTTGGTGTCAGGAGTGGCTCTAGGAGGCAGCCCCTGAACACTGGGACAGGAGCAGATCCCCCAACAGCAGTGGTGGCCAGTGAGGCCCATGGTGCGCAGGAGGACACAGGCTTCAAGCAGCAGCGAGGAAACTAATGCTCCTGGGAGGGCAGTAGTGGGCAAGCCCTTTAGGGCAGTATCTCCAAAGTCTGAGAGGTTGGAGGAGGAGTAATTAATTAGAAAGCCCACGGGCTATTGCTGGGCCTCTCACACTGAAGAAAGATAATGAAGGGCTGAGAGTGATTAATCACTAATTTAAGGCCCACTGTGGAAGCCAAGGGCCTCCTTAGCTGCATATAAATTTTCTCCTGCAGCTGGAGGGGAGGGAAGCTGAGAAGCAGGCACAGGACTTAATTGTAAGTGGAGCAGAATGTCAGAGATGGCTGAATTCTCAGCCCGTGATTCATCTGCGGCACCAAGGTCAGGCCCTGCATGGGAAAGAGTGGGACGTGGAAGTGACCCCTATGAGCATAGTACCCTTCCACCCTTCTCAAGACAATGCTGAAGATCCTCCCGCAGATCTGTCCCCTCCTCTCCTGGCCAAACCAAAAACTAGGGTAAGTCATACCTCTGCCCCTCTGCAGGAGCCGACCAAACATGCAGTATGCCATCTGAAGGGCTGGGTCGGGGGTAGGCAGGGGAGGAGGCTGGATAAGGGAGTTTACTCCACGATACAAGAATTAACACCCCAGCAAGGACCTTGGTGTTAACACACTACTGGGAGAAAGCAGTGGCCAAAGCACAAGAAATACAGCTGAACCGCCGGCTGCAGGTCAGGCTGTGCGGGAGGCATAAACAGCACAGAGTGGGCGTGCTCAGGTGGGCAGGCCACATGGGGCTGGATGACCTACCAGACGTCTGTCTTTCCTTTGCCAAAGCCAGGAAGGCACCAATTTGAGGGGTGCAGCAGACCCACAAGCTCAGGGGCAAGTGTCCTCTGAAGACCTGACAGTAGGCACTGCTGTCACAGACCTGGACACCCTGATGACAATGAGGATGACAGATAGGGTCTCAAAATAAGAGGCCAGGTGGCAGTGCTTACTTAGCAAAAGCAAGGTAGGTGCAATTATCACAACTATTGGGAGGGCTTGACCCACACAGCTATGGGAACAGTTAAGAGAACCTGCACTCCACCTTGGCCAAGTGGCTCAGTTGGTTAGAGGTCATCCCAATACGCCAAGGTTATAGGTTCGATCTCCAGTCAACACATATATAGGAGGCAAAAAATAAATGCATAAATAAGTATAACAACAAATCAGTGTTTCTTCCCCCACCCCTTCCTCTCTCAAATAAGAAAAAATATTTTTAATTAAAAAAAAAAGCCCATATCCTCAGGGGCAGCCAGAGAAACAGCCAACAGGAAACTCCTGCTCCGAGTAATGAAAAGAAGCCAAGGCCTGGTGGCCAGGGGCTAAGGACTGCACCCCAATGAAAAGTCAATCCCCCACCCAATTTCCAGACCTGAGCAGGGTTTCAGATCCAACTGACTAAAGGACGGCCCAGGAGCCCAGGAGTAATGGCCCTGCAACCCTAGAACAAGGATACATAGCAATGATTCCACTGTCCCTCCCCTGAGGACCTCAGCCATTTATTTGGGTAACTATCACTGGAGAAAGAGGGTTACCCAGGCATTTCAAGGACTATTGGACACAGGGTCCAAATGCAAGTTGGTACCAGAGACCCAAAAATTGTCAGGGTCCTCATTTGGGTGGGAGCACATGGGACCAGCTGACGAATGGATTCCTAGCTCAGGTTTGGCTATGTCCTCTGTCTGGGGTCCACCCCACAGGTGAAGGACAGGAGGTACGGCCTTGTCCTGATCCCCACTCTCCCACAGGATCACCCAGAGGGGTGCCCTTGTTCAAATCTCAGTCCTGTCCCTTCCTGACAAGTTACCCACGGGCCCATTTTCTCCTCTGCAAAGTGACAGTGATGGCACCTGCTTCACACAGCAGCTGTGAGAACCACTACAAAACCCCGAGTTTCACACCTTCTCCCTCTTCACTCTCAGCTGACGGCTCTGATGCTTATTCTGAGAAAATGGGAACGGACCACAGAGACTGCCCCACATGCTCCCCCAACCCTGCACTCCACCCTGGCTCGGCCTCCCTCCCACGGGCACTGGTCCTGCCCTGTGGGCTCTCCATCTGCATCACTGCATCCAACAGTGGTTCCCAATGCTCACACACTATTGGTTTTCCTCCAAACAAAATCGTTCTCATCAATAGAAACATGGTGTTGTTTCTCTCACTGGAAAAGAAAAAAAAGCTCCCCCCACCCCCGACTGCACTCTGCCCTCAGCTCCTGCTCTGTGGGTCCTGGGAGGACACTCCTGGCTGTCCAGGAGCCCTGTTTCCACTCCCTCCTGAAGCCCCTCCAATCAGCTCTGGCTCTCACTGGCAACCACTAACCCTCACAGTATCAAAGCCTCTGATCCCCTTTAATCCTCCCTCTACCACTGCTACACGGTCACCACGAAGGCCCTGACAAACATGACCTCTCAGTCTCTGACACCACATCCCACCTCTGTCACTGCTTGGTCCCCATGCTCAGACCAGGGGCCTCACCTCTTCCCGACATGCTTTCACAGTGATGTCACCCAGGCCTGACTCTGCTGCTGAACTCCAGCCTCATAAATCCACCCACCTTCTCACATCCCATCTGGTTAGCGAACAGGTTGGCATGTCCCAAACAGACCTCTTGATTGCTCCCAAGCCTGCTCCAACCCTGGTCTTTTCCACTCCGAAAATGCCACCACAGTTCCCCCGAATACTGAAACCAAAGACCTAGATTCCTCTCCTTCTCTCACCCCACACCGCACCCTGCACCCCTGTGCTGTAGCCATGTGGGTCCGTCTCATCATCTCTCATCTGGAGGACTGTGCAGTCTCCCAAGAGGCAACCCTGCTTCCACTGTTGCCCTCTACTGTCTGTCTGTCTGCTAGACCATCTTTTTAAAACATAATTTTGACACCCTGGCCAAAACCCTCCAGTGACTCACCACCTTGCTGAGGACAAGGTCCTGGGGCTTGCTGGGCCTCCAGGTGTCACAGGGAAGCTCCAACCTGCTTGCCTGCCCTCACCCCAAACATTCCCCTACTCCCCATGCCCCTCCAGCCACTTTATCCTTTGTGTGTCCCTCATACACATCCGGCTCGTTCCTGCTTCAGGGGAGTTGCATTTGCTGCTCCCAGAGCTGTGATGCTCTTCCCCTGATGTCCACAGGACTTATTTCCTCCCCTTGTTTAGGTCTCTGATCAATGTCCCTGACCCCTCACCCTCTCTAAAACAGCCAGCCACCTTTCCACTCCCTAGCCCCATAACCCTGTTTTATTTTTCCTTTGCAACATTTTTTACTCTCTGATTAAAAAAAAAAAAATTAATAGACTTTATTTTTTTAGAGCATTTTTAGGTTGCAGCAAAACTGAGCAGAAAATACAGGGGATTCCTGTATCTCCTCTCCCCACCCCCAGCCTCCCCTACCATCAACATCCCACAGCACAGCTGTACATCAGCATAACCCATGAACCAACATGGATACATCATCAGCACCCAAAATTCATAGATTACATCAGGGTCTACCCTTGGTGTTACACATGCTATATATTTTAACAAATGTATAATGTCCTGTCTGTATAATGTCATACAGAATAATTTCATTGCCCCCAAAAGCCTTTGTATTCTACCTATGGGTTCCCTCTCCTTCTCACCCTCCCCTTCTCTCTCTCCCCAAACCCCTGGCAGCCCAGATCTTTGTATTATCTCTTCAGTTTTGACTTTTCTAGGATGTTCTGTAGTTGTAACCATATAATACATACCTGTTTCAGATTATCTTCTTTCACTTAGTAATGTGTCTTTAGGGTTCCTCCTTGTCTTTCCAAGCTTGACAGCTCACCTCTTTTTTGAGTGCTGATTAATATTCATTGTCTGGATGTATCAGTTTATCCATTCACCTATTACAGGACATCTTGGTTGCTTCTAGGTTTTGGAAATTAAATTCTCTGACATTCACAATACACAATTGCAGCTTAAAAGCACTGATGAGTCCTGCATAAAAAAATTCTTGACTTCTGGTCAAGATGGCAATGTAGGTAAACATGGGTCACCTCTTCACACAACCACATCAAAATTACAACTAAAGTATAGAACAACAATTGTTCAGAACTATCCTATCAAGCTGAATGGCAGTCCTACAACCAGAAAATTTAAGAAGAAACCATAATGAGACTAATAGGAGGGGGCAGAGATGCAGAATAGGAGTTTCCATACTTGCATGTGGCAAATAAATATCAGGAGAGATATCTCAGGAGTGAGGGGTCTAGCCCCACACCAGGCCACCCAGTCCAGGGCTCCAGTGCCAGAAAGATACATCTCCATAACTTCTGGCTAAAAAACCAGCAGGGATTGAGACTATGTAAGACAGAAACAACTGGACTGCCAGGTGGTTCCTCATAAAGGGCTCATGAACAGACTTACTACCTCTGAGCTCCATTGTGAAAGGCTGAAGATTGAAAGGCATCAGAGACACACAGTACGAACTGAACTGTCCAGCATCAGGGTGAGAGGTAGGTGGCAGCTTTATCCCAGACAGAAGTGCTGGCAGAGGCTATTGTTCCTTTTCTGAGCCCTCCTCTGCAGAGCCAAAGAGCCAGCAGGAGGGTGTCATATCTGAAACTCCATCAACCTAGCACACAGTCTGTCCCACCCTGGTGATTCCCTAAGGCCTTGACCCGCCCAACTTTCAGGCCTACCTAAGCTGTTTCTAATGACTTTAGCTTTTCCTAAATTCTTTCCAACAAGCAATATTAGGCTTCAGTGAGCCTTCTACCTCTAGCTAAGCAGCCCCAGGCCCAGCACTAGCAGCAGCTGGCCTTGGTTCACAGCTTGGGCTCACCCAGCACAAGTATCAGCCGTCTGCAGACAAAGAAACACGGCCCAAATGAAAGAACAGAACAAAACTCCAGGAAAAAGACTAAACAAAATGGAGACAAAGAACCTACTAGATGCAGAGTTCAAAACATAGATTATAAGGATGCTCAATGAATTTAGTAAAAACCTTAGCAGCATAAAAAAGATCTAGTCAGAAATAAAAAATACACTAATTGAAATAAAGAACAATTTATATGGCATCAACAGTAGAGTGGATGAAGCTGAGACCCTAATCATCACTTTGGAATATATGGAAGCAAAACACAACCAATCAGAACATCAAAAAGAGAAAATAATCCAAAAATAAAATGAGGCCTGTGTAAGGAGCCTCTGGGACTTCAAGCATTCCAACATTTGCATCATGGGGGTGCCAAAAGGAAGAGAGAGAGAGAGAGCAAGAAATTGGAAATCTATTTGAAAAAATAATGACAGAAAACTTCCCTAACTTGGTGAAGGAAATAGACATATAAGTCTAAGAAGCTCAGAGAGCCTCAAACAAGATGAACCCAAAGAGGCTCACACCAAGACACATCATAATTAAAATGCCAAAGGTTAAAGACAAAGAGACAATCTTAAAAGCAGTAAAAGAAAAGCAGTGAGTTACCTACAAGGTAGTTCCCATAAGACTGTCAGCTGATTTCTAAAAAGGAACTCTGCAGTCTAGAAAGGATTGACAAGAAATATTCAAGGTGATGAAAAGCACAGACCTACAACCAAGATTATTCTGCCCACTAAAGCTATCATTTAGAATCAAAAAACAGATAAAGACCTTTCCAGACAAGAAAAGTCTAAAGGAGTTTATCATCACCAAACCATATTATATGGAATGTTAAAGGGACTTATTTAAGAAGATCAAAAATATAAATAATAAAATGGCAATAAATACATATCTATCAACACTTAAATCTAAAATAAAACGAACAAGCAAAACAGAAACAGAATCATAAATACAAAGAAAGTTTTGATGGTTGCCAGGTGGGCGGGGGATCGGAGGAATGGGTGCAAAAGGTGAAGGGATTAAGAAGTACAAGTTGGTAGTTACAGAATAGTCATGGGAAGGTGAAGCACAGCATAGGGAACAGAATAGCCCCCCAAAAACATACGTATATGCATAACACATGGACGTGGACAACTGGATGGGGATTGCCTGAGGGAGTGGAGGGTGCTGGGTGGGGGGGGGGCAAAGGAGGAAAAATTAATACAACTGTAATAATGTAAACAATAAAATATAATTAAAAAAAAAGAAAATTCTTTACCTTGAAAGAACCCAGTTTCTCTCATATTTGACTATTGACAATGCATCCAAGTATATAACCTTCCACCTCCTAGGACCAGAGGTACTCATTCTAGGAGGATAAGCCCCCTGGACTAGGCTAGCCAAGGAAGCCTTCTCCTTGAAAAGGGCTGAGAGCAAGAAAGCAAAGTAAGGACACTGAGGTGAAGGGAATGGCCAAGTTTGCAGGTTGGAGGATGTGTGTTAGGCTGGAATGAGCACTCCAAGAGGAGCAATGGCAGCTAATTTGGGGACCTGACTCTTGTGCCCCACAGCCACATAGCAGCTGGGTATCCCTGCACAGGCCACCTCCATCCTCTGTCTCTCAGTGACACCATAAGACAATATCCTACTGCCCAGAGCCTCTGAGGCTATGGGTGAGTTTTTAGGTTGGTTTACAGGATTATAAAAGACTCTAACACCCAGACTGAGTCTCTAAAGACAATTCCCCATTAAATGGATCCACAGGGAAAAGATGCCCCACAGAAATAGGAAAAATATTTGCAAATTATATATATGATAAGGGTCTGGTATCTTGAATAACACAACAATAAAAAAGACAGGAAAAAACATCTCCCCCACCCCCAAAAAAGATAGACTGGCTGGTGTCACTCAGTGGATTGAGCACCAGCCTGTGAACCCAAGGGCTGCCAGTTCAACTCCCAGTCAGGGCACATGCCTAGGTTGTGGGCCAGGTCTCTAGCCAGATTCCCAGCTGGAGGCACACAAAAGGCAACCATACGCTGATGTATGGTTTTCTCTCTTAAGAAAAAAAGAAAAAGATACAAAAGCCCATAAGCACATGAAGATATGCTCAACATCATTAGTCATTAGAGAAATGCAAGTCAGACCCACAATAAGATGTCATGTCACACCCATTAGAATAGCCATGGTCAAAATGATGGACAACAGCAAGTATTGGTGAAAGTAAGGAGAAACTGGGATTTCCACACATTGCTGTTGGGAATGTAAACTGGTGTAGCCTGGAAAACAGCCTGCCAGTTCCCCAGGAGGTTAACATGGAGTTACGGTATAACCTAGCAATTCTACTCCAGGTATCTAGGAGAAATGAAAACACAAAAACATTTCTATCTATGCAAAAACTTGTACATAAGTGCTAATAGGAGCCTTATTCATAATAACCCAAAGTGGAGACAACTCAAATATTCCTCAATGGATGAATGGATCAATAAACTGTGTATAACCACAAAATGGAATAGCATTCATCATAAAAAAGGAGTGAAGTTGTTACATGCTACACCATGGATAAACCTTAAAAGCATGATGCTAACTGAAATAAGCCAGTCACAAAAGACCTCTATGGTTCCATTTGTATGAAGTGTCCAGAACAGACTTACAGAACAGAAAGTAGATGAGTGGTTGCTGAGAGCTTTAGGGTGGGGGGTGTTGATGAGTACCTGCTAATGGATACTCCTCTTTTGGGGGGTGATGGAAACGTTCTGGCATTAGATAGAAGTGATGGTTGCTCAACTTTGTGAATATGCTAAAGGTCATTACAGTTTTTAAATCATTCAAATAACTATATGAAGTGATTCACAGCTCTTTAGAGAAATGGCTGACAGCAGCTCTGAGGAGCCTGGAACAGCACTGCAGAAAGCAAGCACACGTTCAAAGACCAGTGTTGTTGTATAAAAGGGGTGCCAGAGTCAACTTGAAGAGGCTCCTGCTGGTCTCAGATAAGAAAATTTGAGCATTGCTGAGACTAACGTGCAAGGGTTGAAACTCATCAAATTTATAAAAATTCATAATGATGATGGAAATAAAAATTTAAAAACCCTCAATGTCTGCCAATATCCAAATATTTGCAACAATCTGGAGATTGGATCCTGTACACACTGCTTGTGATGTGTGGACTCGTACAGCCTCCTCAGAAAACAGTTTAGTATTATCTAGTAAGTCTGAAGATACACATACCCCACAACCCAGGAATGGTGGAACAGCATGCATATGGTTACCCAGAGACATGCAGAATATTCTGAGCAGGATTTTTCACAATAGCCACAAATCAGGAACAACCCTGATGTCTGTAAACAGTAGACTAGATAAGCAAATCAGGGGATATTCACATATGGGAATGCTGAAACATGAAGGAACCATTGCTGTGAGGAACAAGCTAGATGCATATCTAAAAGAAAATGTTAGAGAAAAGCCAGACATAAAATAATTCCATTAATTAAACTTCAAAAAGAGAACTATTTGGTTTTGAATGCATACATATATGATAAAAATCAAAAACAGCCTTGGCTGGTGTGGCTCAGTGGATTGAGTGCCAGCCTGCAAACAGAAGGGTCACTGGTTTGATTCTGTCAGGGCCCACGCCTGGGTTGTGGGCCAGGTCCCCAGGTGGGGGTGCATGAGAGGCAACCACACATTGGTGTTTCTTTCCTTCTCTTTCTCCTTCTCTTCCCTTCTCTCTAAAAATAAATAAATAAAATCTTTTTAAAAAGGGGAAAAAAATCAAAAAACAAAGCAGCTAGTAACCCTAACTATTTAAAATGGATGGCCCTCTGGGGGAAAGATAGGGGGAGTTCCACGGAGTCTTGATGCTGTGGCAATTCTATTTTTGACCTAAATGGTGGCAAGCTGGGTGTTTTTAAAAAATTAACTTATTAACATGCATAACCTATTTCCCAGGCCAGTGTGACTCAGTTGATTGGGCATCATTCTGCTAACTGAAAGATCATGGGTTTAATTCCCGGTCAGAGCACACACCTAAGTTTGCAGGTTCAGTCCCCAGTTGGGGCATGCAGAAGGCAACCAATTGATGTTTCTCTCTCACACTGACGTTTGTCTCCCTCTCCTTCTCCCTCCCTTCCTCTCTCAGAAAAAAATAAAAAATTAAATGCATAACCTATTTTATATACTTTTATATTTTAAAAGTGGGGAAAAACACTCATGGATCACCTTCAGGAGTTGCTAGAGTGCAAACTCATTTCTCTAGGAATTGAGAAAGGGAAAGAATGGAGCCTCCGTCCTAGTGTATGCAGCATATTTCAGAATAAAGTAGGCATAACGTTTTTCATGGTAGAAATAAAACTAAGCAAATAAAATGATCGAGTTAGAAAAATCACCATCTGGTAAGGAGAAAAATGTGACAGAAATCAGATGTTAAGCTGCAGTAAAGGTGGGACGGCCACAGCCCTAAGGCTCCAAATCTCTCCCAGCCCCGCTGCCTCCCTCCACCATGGGGGCACCTGATTCCTGCAGACTCGGCACTCCAGCCATCTGGCCAGGCTGTAAGCAGAGTAACCACTTCTCTAGCCAAGCCAAGAGGGAGATGGGCTTATTTGCATGTGCTTTGCATGCCATTTTGTGTCCAAACTTCGAACAAATATTCCTGGAGCCCTGCCAAAGGGGACACAGGTCCCTCCTCCATGCAGCCAGCGGAGTGAGTCTCCAGGCCTGCAGCTGGGGACAGGGCACCGGCTTCCTGTGCCCAGTTCAGCTGAACAAAGGTTCAGGGCAGCCTGGGGATGGGGTCCTAATGGGGTCTTGGTGGGAGCAGGGGTCTCAGGGAGCTGAAGCTAATGCAGGCTGGGGCACCACCCCCATTCTTCTGCTTTGTGAAGATCCCCACCGCCAAGGCAGGCCAGGGGCCCTTCCCACCTTTACATCCCTTGGTTTCTCTATGAGGCTTGTCTTGGCCCCATTTGGGAAAGGTGAGGTGGGAAGGAAGCCTGCTGTGATTTGCCACCCTGCCCCTGGCCCTGCCTAGGGACACCAGAACCAAGCCAGCTTTGCGGATTACCAGGCCAGCTGGTGCGAGGGGGGAGAGGCCACCAATTCACAGGCCTATCTGGGGATGGCAGAAGGCCCACCCAGCCCATCAAGGCGAGAGATAAAGGGGCTGGGGAGGGGAGCAAAGGCAGAGATCTTGGGCCCTGTAAAGTGGAGGAAGCCTACATCTGAGGTGCCCCATCTGGGGTAGGGCCAAGTGGGGCAGGTGAGATGGCAGCTGGTCACCCAACACTCAGGGAGCAGGCAGTGGTGGCAGCCTGGTGTCTGATGGAGCTGCTGATAGAGGTGACACCAGATATCCTGCAGTGGGTGGGGCTGGGGGAGGGGAAATAGGATTGGGAGAGTAGAGTTCAAAACAAGGTGGAATCCCAGCTCTATGGTCCACTCCATGAGGGACCCTGGCTGGTAGCCTTAAACCCTCTGCAGTCTCAGTTTACCCATCTGAAACTGTGTTGAGCTAATCAACACAAAGAGCCTAGTACAACGCCCAGCACATAGTAAGTGCTTGACAACTCCACAGGTTATGGAGTTGGGCACAGCTGAGGTGAGTAGGGTGGTGGACAGCTAAAGGCTGGACAGATCCATAGACTGGAAGCTCCAGGGGGCAAGGCCAAAGCCACTCATTCACCACTGAATGGTCAGTACCCAGTTGAGTATGGGCACAGTACTCAATACCTGTTTGTTGTATGAATGCACAGGAGTAAAACTACCAACCAGTAGCCACTAAGACAATTTATTAACCAATCAGTGGATCCACAGTAAGAATCTGAGCTCAAATCCCAGGTCTGCCTCTTCATGGCTGGGCAACCCCAGGTAAGTTATTTCACCTCAAGGACCTCTGCTTCTTCATCTAGCAAATGGGTGTAATAGTAATTAATGACTACCTTCCTCATAGGTTTATTGCGGGGCTCAAAACAGAAACTGGATGTGGAAATGTAGGAGGTGTTGTCGGTGTCCCTTTATCAGATGGGGCACCCCTCCCCTGCGGGTGCTGGTGGCTAACAGCTCACAGACGCCCCCTTGTCCTGAGACCTGATGCTGGCTTCTGTGTGAGCAACCTCACCTACAGATGTCTGGGAGGTTCCGCCCTCCCCTGGAGGCAGCCAATGACAGCCTGATGAGGGGTGCAAAGGTCTCGTCCCTGGCCTCGAGGAAGGACAAGCCTGGGGTGCTTGCTGCTCCCTTGAAACAGCTCCCTGTGGGATGAGGCTAGAGCTAGACTCGTGCTGGAAGTGGCCCCTCCCAGCCCCTTTCTCACCTAACAGGCACCGTGGCTCCTTCCTCCTTTCTCCTTCATGCCTGTCCACAATAAATCACCTATCCAGGAATCCATGGGTTGAACTCTGGTTCTGGGGAATCCAACCTAAGACTGGAAGTATTTTGTTAATTATAAAGAGAATGCACAAGTATGGTGTTATTTTATTTTCCAGGAAATGCTCCAGAATAAAAGAGGAGCTGACAGGGAGGGCCATGAGAGGAGGAGGTCCACTCTACAAACAGGGTCATGCCATCACCCTCACGGGATTTACGGGCAGGTAGAGGAGATTGAGAGAAACCAACAAGAGTGTAACATCAGGGATGTGTAAATGTGTAAGGGAAAATTAAAGCAGGGTCAGGGCATGGAGAACACCAAGGGCTATTGTAGATGAGGAGCTCTAGGAAGATCTCTCTGAGAAGGTAACTTGGGCAGAGAAGTGAACATCATGAGCCAGTAGGCCTCTGAGGTCAGGCACAGGGAACAGCAGTATAAAGGTCTTGAGGCCAGGCACAGGGAAAAGTAGTGCAAAGGCCCTGTGGCCAAGCAACAGGAAACAGCAGTGCAAAGGCCCTAAGGCCAGGCACAGGGAATAGCAGTGCAAAGTCCCTGAGGCAGAAGGATATTTGATTTTGATACACCCAAGAAATGACCAGGAACCCTGTGAGGATGGAGAAGTGTGAGTTGAGGTCAGAGGTATTGGGTTACCAGATCACTCAGGGCTTTGTAGGCTGCTACAGGACTTTCTACAGGTCTTTGGCATTTATTCTGAATAAGAGAAGTCATTGAAGTTTTGAGCAGAGGAGGGATATAATCTGATTTAGATTTTAAAAAGATCTCTTTAGCTGCTGAGGCAAGGAGGAGGGCAGGAAAACCAGGCAGAGGCTGCTGCAAAAACCCAGGAGAGTGACAGTAGAGGGGGTAAGTGGCCAGAATCTGGGAGAATCAGGAGGACTTTCTGATGACTGCATGAGGGGTCAGAAGGTAGATGAATTTAGCCACCAATTTAAAGAGGGGACCAAGGAACATGTTAAACTATACCACAAGGATGCAAGCCACAAAATCCAGACCTAGGAGATCCTATAGGACAAATATCCTGGCTTCTTCAATATATAAATTGCTAAGGAGAAAGAAAAACACAGAGGGCAAACTGTGGATTAAAAAGATTAATCCCTGGCTGGTAGCACAGTGGATAAGGTGCCAGCCTGCGAACCCAAAGGTCGCAGGTTCGATTCCCCAGCCAGGGCACATAACAAGGTTGCTAACCAGGTCTCCAGTCAGGTCTGTGGCTGGAGGCAGGTGAAAAGCAACCATACATTGATGTCTCTCTCCCTCTCTGCCTCTCTCCCTTCCCTCCTTTCTGAAAATAATGAAATAAAATCTTTAAAAAAAAAAAAAAAAAAAGATTAAGACCTAGCCCCGGCTGGTTGCTCAGTGGTTAGGTGCCTGCCTACAAACCCAAAAGTTGTAGGGTTGATTCCCAGCCAGGGCACATAACCAGGTTGCAAGCCAGGTCTCCAGCCAGATCTCCAGCCAGGTCCATAGCTGGAGGCAGGAGAAAGGCAACCGTACATTGAAGTTTCTCTCCCTTTCTTCCCCCCTTCCTGCCCTTCTCTCTGAAAATAATAAAATCTTAAAGAAAGAAAGAAAGAAAATTTGGATCTATCAACCAATCACAACATGGGGACCTTAGTTAGATATTAATTTGAACAAACTTAAAAGAAAAAGACAAGTCTGACAATTGGGAATGTGAATACTGAGTGGATGTTTGATGACATAAAGCAAGGTTACTTCTTAAGTGTACTAACAGTATTGTGATTATGGTAAGAAAAATCTTGCTATATATATGATGAAATGATGACTAGGATTTGGTTTAAATGATCATGGGAGGGAGAGAGTAGAAATGAAACAAGACTGGCTACGAGTTGATAACAATTGAAGTTGACTGATGGGTATACATGGGGGCTCACCCTACTATTCTCTCTACTTTCATAAAGCTTTATACTTTTCCACAACAAAAAGTTTTTTAAATTAAGGAAAAAAGAAGCCAAGTCCAAGGGAAGGCACTGAATGGCCCAAGGGCTCTCTGTGAGTCAATGTCAGAATCTCACCCTGGGCATCCCGACCTCCAGCCCATGCTCCTGCCCAGCCTCACCTGTCTCTTCTCTCATGGCTGGCCAAGGCTGCACATTGGCAGGCCAGGAGTAGCATGTGTGGCCCTGGGGAAGGCCCTGGTGGGACAGAATGGGGCTGAAGGATGCTGGGCCTCTGCCAGGCCCTATGAGGAGCAGAAAGAGCCCCGGGTCACCTGCACCAGCAAGTCCAATGAGTCTGGTCACCTAAAACATGTGGCTTCTGCCCCACCAGCCTCACTTCCCACTTTCTCAGGTTCCTGCACTGAATCCCTCCCCAGCTCCTGTGTCTACCTTTCACATTCCAGCTTCTGAATCTTTGTCCCTGGTGTTGCTCTGCCTGGAGGGCACCTTGCACGTCTAAATGTGCCATCCTTTCCTTCCAGGTCTACCTCCTACAGAAGACCTTCCATGATCAAGCAGCCCAGTGCCTGGGAGCATGCCTGCTGGCACTCTGAGACAGGGACCATCTCTTCTGCTGACCAGTGGTGCTGGGGTGTAGTGGGAAAGAGCACAGCCTCTTGATCCAGCCTGCATGGCTGTGAATCCTGCCTCAGTTACTTAGTTGCAGTTCAAGTCACTTAACCTCAGTTTCCACATCTATAAAATGGCAATAACCTCATAGAGAAGACTGAATAAGGTAATAGGTAAGGACACATGGAGCAGCGCCTGGCATGTATCAGTGGTTCTCAGGCCCCTTGGCCCTTGGCAGTGCCTCCAGGGACTGCCTCCCTCCCTTACACCTCCCACAGGACACCCCAATGTCACACACACTGTGGATGCTCAGTTACCAGTTCCCTGGACACTGCCCTTCTGATACCCAGACTTAACTCCCTCTTCCCCATCCCAGTAGGTTTCATCCACCTCAGGACTGGGAAGAGGAAGAGAGGAGAAATAAGAAAGAGCCACAAGTAAAAATTCTTCAAACCCAAGTGGCATCATCTGACTTAAGTGCCACCAATTTAAGGGGAATGCTCTTTTTGTTTTTTTAGATTTCTAAGAAAAATTGCAGACATTATCAAGAATAATTTTAATTCTCTTTTTCGGGAGATTGATGCTTGTTGCATAAAATGCTAACAGCACAGGATGCTGGAATACAGAGGAAACATCCCCTCTTGCCTGCGCTTGGCTCCCCAATCCCTATCCTAGAGGCAAGCTCTCATGGACAGCACATGGGGGTTCACTGTGGGACAGGGGATGGGGTGGGTGGGGCAGGGGAGAGCAATGGGGGGATGGGACAAATGTAATACAACAACAATAAATAAAAAACTGGGGAAAAAATGAGGTAAGCTCTGATGACCATAGGGTATGCAGCCTTCTAGACATTTTTATGCAACACAAACAGGGAGAGATGTGTATTTTTTAATGGTATCTATCATACCACATCAGGTTTTACAAAATCACTTGCTTTAACTAGATGATATATTCTGTCTTTCCTCTCTGGTATTAAGCTCTGTCCCATTCTTTTCTCTCAGTGTCCCCAGCACCTGAAACAGTACCTATTGTGCAGAAGATTCACATTGAGACTCACTGACTGAATGTAGGAATGAGCCACAGCCTAAAATCCCATGGTCTGGAGAGGCCCTGATTATGGCACAGACCTTCTGGCAGGCATCTAGCTTGGCCACACTGACCATTCCCTCCAAGGTCTCTCTCTCTCTCTCTCTCTCTTTTTTTTTTTTAATTTATTATTTTCAGAGAGAGGGGAAGAGAGAGAGAGGCAGACAGGGAGAGAGACATCAATGCACCGCTGCCCCCACCTGCTGCCAGTCATGGACCGGGCTGGAGACCCGGCCTGCAACCTGGCCATGCACCCCAGCTGGGACTTGAACCAGCGACTGTTGGGTTCGAAGGCCTGTGCCTTATTCACTGTGGTCTCTTTGCCACCTACTAAAAGGATGCCTCTGGAGAAATCCCTGATGAGAAATTGACAGATCAAAACGTGAATGGCTATTGCCAGAAAGACCTGTTCTCCAAGGCTGATGTGAGGGTTCCAGTCTCCCATACCCTATTTCTCAAATGGAATAATCTCAGTTAATGACTCCTCCCTGGGCCACCAAGCCTCCTTGTGTCCTCCCTGAATAAATAAGAGGATATATCATTTTAGTATTTCTGAGCAGCACTGGGGAACCAAACGCCACAAATAGGGAGCTACTCTCTGGACAGCAAATAGAAACAGTTACAAATGCAAAATTTGAAACATCTCATTAATTTCTAAACATGGACATTTTTTAACTGTCAAATTCAGATAAGCACCCACTGACCGCCCTCCCCCAATACAAAAGAAGAGAAAGGTAGGACCTTCCCCCCATGTACTCCCTCCCTCTCTACTTCCCATCTCAGCCTAGGGGGCCAGATTTAGCAAATAAAAATATGGACACCTAGTTAAGTTTGGCCTTCAGCTATGCAAAAAGTGAAATTTTTAGTACAAGTATGTGTCCTTTTGGGTGGTGAACACTATCTGCTGCCCCAGCTGCTGGGGGTGCTGTGAGCACACGACCCTCAGGCGGCAGCCCTTTACCACCTGGGGGCCATGTGCTGGTCCCCTGAGGTAGGGGTGGGGGCACTGTTGCTGCAAGCTATCGACAAGGGCCCCAATGCCAGATGGTTGCTGAGGTCCAAAGGCCTCACCATCCCAAGCACATCCCTCTCTAAAGGGCCCCTCCAGTTCCAGAGCACCCTGTGGTTCCTTTTGGAACCACAAAGGAACCCCAGGGTTCCTTTTGGGCCAGCATAGGTCTACTTGTCCCTCTGGCGTCTCACTTCCTTCCCCTGCTGTCCATCGGTGAGGCTCAAGAACCTCTCCTCTGCCACCCACACACATTAATGGTTCCATCTGCTTCCTGAGACCCTGGCCTGCCCCACCAGTCCCCAGTCCCCACCTTCTCCTCAAGTCAACTGGGCTGGAAACCAGCCACAAAGTGCCCACAGCAGGTGGGTCTGATGCTGGCAAATGTTTTCTTTATTTGGCTTTCCAGCACATTCTAAAATTTTAACAACAAACATGTGTCACTTTCGTAATAACAGCAAGTAATAAACACTTTTTTTCTTTAAGGGAAATTTAAAACCAAAGCAGGCATCCCTTATCCACCTGGCCCTCCCTTCCCTCCCCCATTGCTTCCACCTGCTTCCCCAGGGAGGGCTCCCCCAAACCAGTGAACTCCCCACCCCACATGTTCTCCCGTGTCCTGCTAGGCCCACAGACACTTTCACTTCTCCACTGAAGGCTTCTACCACCAGTTTGTCCCTGTTGGGGGTTATATGCAAATTATTGATCATTTCATCATCTCCTATTGGGAGAAGAAAAATGCTGTAAGAGTCCCAAGACTGGTGAGGAGAGAAAGGCATGATGAAACCGACATGCACTGACTCATTGCGCAAGTGAGCGCTTGGACTACTAGGTGCCAGGCACTGCGGACGCCACGAGCAGGACACAGGTCACAGACTGCCCCCATGAACTTCACAGCCCCGGGGGAGGAGGGGCAGGCAATAATCAAAACTCAAAAGCCCCAAAGAAACGGTTTGAGGGGAGGTGAGCTAGGAATAAGAAGGGGTGTTCCTGGCACATGCCCAGGCTTCAGGGAGGAAGAGAAGGCTCAGCGACCCCAGAGGGTGAGGAGCGTGAGGAGGAGGGAGAGTGCTCTAGCAAGGGGAACAGCCAGTGCAAAGGCCTGCAGGTGAGAGAAGAACGACTCATTTGAGGAACTGAAAGGTTTAGAGCAGCTGGGAGGCAAAGGGAGGGTGAGAAGGGAGGGAAGCCCAGGCTGGGCCACATTAGGGAGACTGCATTTTGTCCTCAGGGCAATGGGGAGCCATTGAAGGATGCAGAGCAGGGGAGTGACAGACTCATGTGCATGTTATAAAGATTGCTCTTCTGCCCTGGCTGGTGAGGCTCAGTGGATTGAGCTTTGGCCTGAGATCCCCAGTCAGGGCACGTGCCTGGGTTGCAGGCTAGGTCCCCAGTTGGGGGTGCACGACAGCCAACCACACGTTGATGATTCTCTCCCTCTCTTTCTTCCTCCCTTCCCCTATCTCTAAAAATAAATTAGTTAAATCTTTTTTTTTTTTTTTTTAAGATTGCTTTCCTGCTCAATGAGACCCATTGATATAGTGTTTTTATTCATCCATAACTGTCACAGTCACACTTAATCATGTACATACGACCTACCATGCAGGGACTTTGGCTATGGTGTATCTGAAGCCTGATCTCCACAGACAGAGCATAGCCCCAGCAACCAGGTGCACAGCCCTCATGAGCTTGCAGTAGGCTAAGAGCATGGACTCCGGAGCTTAGATTCAAATCCTTGCTCCTCCACTTTCAACATGTAACCCGGAACAGATAACTTCTCTGCACCTCAGTTTCATTTGTAACATGGGAATAAAAATAGTACCTATATCACTGGGTTACTGTGAGGATTGAATGGGTTAAAAGTACATCCTGGCCTGGTAGCTCAGTTGATTGGAGCATTGTTCTGATACACCAGGGTTTGATTCCTGGTCAGGACACATACAAGAGTCAATCAATGAATGCATAAATAAGTGGAACAGCAAATAAATGTTTATCTCTCTCGAATCAACATATTAAAAAAAGTTTAAAAATAAATACTTGGGACAGGCTCTGGCACATGACAAGTGCTGTACGCTGTTAGTTTTTACTATTACCACTGCACCCTCCCCTCAAGGTCCCCAGGGCCAACCACTTGCAGACACTAACTAAAACATCCTCCACTTGCCTCCTTCTATCCCTGGAGCACATTTTCTTACTCCCTCAATTGCTAGGGGCCAGGAGAGAGCCAGAGAGGAAGAACCTCTGGGCTCTAGGACAACCAGACACTCTGACCTGGCTTTGTGGCCTCACCCTAGATCCCTCAAGCCAGGAACTGAGTGAGACCCTCTCTGAGCTTCAGTCTCCCCCTCTGTAGGACAAGGGCAACAACGGACAGATGTCTTACCAGCATGGCTTCAAAGGAGCAGCAAGGTCTGGGAGGGATCTCTACAAATGTCCATGTCTGTTATAGACACAAGAATCCTTACTGGCAGTCTCTTTTCCTGGCCTGGGTTTGCTCCTCCACACAACTGAGTCACGAGATTTGCTCAGAGCTCATGATGAGGACCTCGAAGGCTGAGAATGGCCTGGTCTGAAGCTTCCAAGACTCCCTAATGCTGACTAGGACTTTCCCAAGGGTTGGGACAGAGAGACAAAGACCCCTGGTCTGAGCTGAGCACCCCAGGAAGAAAGTGCCAACGGAGGGGCCTGAGGAAAGCCAAACCCTTACCCAGGGCCTTCCATTAAGCCTGGACTAGGCTGAAACACTCAAATTAGGGTCCCCAAAAGACCTTCTGGAGACTGCAGTGTGTGTCTCCAAATGCCATAGCTGCCCACTAGTTCCAGGCCCAGGAAGGGCCTAAATGAGCTGTCTGTTTTCAGTGGCTCTTTGGTACTGGGGGATGGAAGAAAATACAAGAGGGGGCTCATCCCCTTCTTTCAGGTTGCCCTGCTATTTCCCAGAGTTCAAGTTCATCCATTCACTTATTTCACATTTACTTGGTGCCAGACCCTGGTCAGGTGCAGGATTGATGACATAGAAGAATCAAACAGGTTCTTACCTGGAAGGTCTAGAGAGCAACAGACAAGACCTAAGTAGTCAAATCACTAAGTCAGAGATGCAAGGCAGGAGGTGAAGGTCTCACGTGTCTATCAAGGAAGCTGCCTGGAGCGGGTGGCTTTTGAATGTGATTGCACAGGGGATGAGAAGGCCAGGTAGGTGTCAACATCATTGGCAGTTCCATTTGCACCCGCAGTGCCAGAGTCAGGGCAGTGTGGGTTATTTATGGTTATGACCAGAGAAAATCGGTCACATGTGTCACTACACGTGGGGTGCAGAGCAGGGTGATGGGGGTGGAGGGCAGCTGGGGCTTGAAACTGGTGGTGGCCAAGCCCTGGGGTTTGTCACTGTGTCCCCTCATACCCTGATGACCTTTTAATGTTTACATGGCCTCCTATATGGCAACTGTAAGATGGAGGGGGACTTCCAACAGGACACAAATGGCCTGGGGAGAGGGGGGTGGGCAGAGACAAACTGCCCATGACTCCTGCTGTATTTGCCGACCATTTACTGTCATCTCCTCTCTCCAATCCTAACCCAGGCACGGGGGAAGGCGCAGAGGGACAGAGAAAATATCTTTAATACTAAAGCAGGCAGGGTGTAGGGCGCACCAGCTGCTGTGCTTCTCCCCAGCCCACTCTGGTCCATAAACTGCCTCTGAGCCAAGCTGGCAGCAGCCCACCCACCCCCGCTGGTAACCCAGGGGCCTGGGTCCCAGCTTCCCAAGGAACCTATTTCCCGCATTTTCCCGTGGGTATAGGCCTCCGCCGCCAGCTCCTTTCACCGAGGGGCCCACAGCAGGGGCATCTTGTCACTGCCTGGACGATGTCGGTGGGTCCCTGCGCTGGCATAGCACCCCTCTCGCCCCACCGTGGTCCCTGAGCTCACCTCGTCTTAGATAACTGCCCAATCTTGCCCCGCGCTCTCGACCGGGAGACGCCAGTCTCCACACCCGCCGCCAGCAGGCACTACCTAACTGGGCCCCCTGCCCCTCTCCCCCTCTTCTATCCAAGGGCCAGACCACCTACCTGGGGCAGCAGTGCCCAGCACCAACAGTGGCTCCAAGGCGCCTAGCGGGGCGTCAGGGGCCCGGCCTCAAGCCTAGATGACTTCCTGAGGGAAGAGGAGGCTGCACCGGTCGCCGCGTCTCAGGGCTCTCGCCCAGGCTGCAGGGAGGAGGAAGGTCAGAGCCGGGGAGGGGGTGGGGTGGGGGTGAGGGAGGAGGCGTGCACAGATGCGCGCAGATTAGAGAGGCATTTTTAGCGAGCCAATGGCAAGCGGCGCAGGGCGGTGCGGTGCCTGCGCAGGTGGAACGGCCGCGGCTGCTGAGGAGGCAGCCACCGGCTTAGATGGCCCCAGGAGAGCGTCTAGCTCGCCCGCCTCCCAGGCCGGCGCCGTCTTCCAGGCTGGCACAGGGGCTCTGTGGCGGCTGGTGCAGGGCTCAGCTCCCTTGAGCGCGTCTCTGCGACCCTCCTCCAGTGCGCAGTGCACCCGGGGGTGTCGCTCCCCCTTCCCGCTCTGCTCTTTCCCCACCTCCTTGTACTTTCCTCTGTCTGTTTGCCGGTTTGTGGTTTCTCTTAGTTCTACGTCCTTTGGTACGTGCGGGTGCATGTAGGTGTGTGTGTGTGTTCTGGAGTAACGACCCCTTCTCCCCCACTATCCCACCCAAATCACGCCCCCCCCCCCCCATCAGCTCCACCCAGAAGGGCCCCTGTTTACCATTAGGGAGGTCATTAACCTTCCTGCCCTAGTTCCAAATGGACCTGCTGTCACCAAGGCAGACTCCAAGCCTTCTCCTTGGGGCTCTCCGTGAGCACCAGCGGCCTTCACTCTTCAGGCCTTGAACCCTAAATACTTACGGGAAGCCTGGCACTGCAAGGGGTCTGGGGCAGCTCTCTTTACAGTACTGCGGAGACATACGAGTGGCTGATAATTCATTCACATCCATCTGTTGAGCCCTGGCGTGATAGCTCAGTTGGTTGGAGCCTCTTCCATACACCAAAAGGTTAGAAGATTTGGTAGTTCACCTTTATGATGGGAGACAGATGTTAAATATCACCCAATACAGGAGACAAACAAACAAACAAACATATGCAAAACAGAACCAGAGACATGGGAACAAGGAATGTGCAGAGGCGAAGGGGAGAAAGAGGCAAAGAAGGGGAACAGTTTAGTAAGGAACTAGCATGGGTGACCCATGGACATGAACAACATGTGGGATTGACTGTGGGAGTGGGTATGGGGAGGAGGGGAAGAGGAGAGCAGAGGGGGGAAATGGGATGAATGTAATGCAACAACAATAAAATTATATTTTAAAAAAGACAGACATTAAGTAGAAACAATAGTATGTAGAGTACATTTTAAAGTGGAATGCACAAAGTAGGAAAATAAAGCTAGGGCAAAAGAAGGTATTCAGGGAGAAATTAGGTCCCAGCTATTGTGGGGAGTGGTGGTGGCTGAATTTGATCAGAAGCCCCTCAGGAAGGCGTGTAGACTCTAGTTTGCCACATACCTCACCACCCCCTATTGTTTGCACCTGGGCTGGTCACCTATTTATATTTCTTGCCTTCGTCTTCCCTCACCAGAGGCGCTAAAATTTATTACCCTAATGACCCAAGGGAATACCCAAGTGCAGTATTTATTCACTCAACAAGAATTCTCTGAGCACTGACTGCGTGTTAGGTATTAGAGCCTAGACAAGTTCAATACTTGGTCAGGGAGGCCAGATTGCAGTATCTATCTGAGGGATGAACAGGACAGCCAGGTGGGTGGACAATATCCCAGAGAAGGTGAGAGGGCTCTGCGTTAGAGCCATCCAGGAAGGCTTCCTGAAGGAGGCAGCATTCCAACAGGGTGTTGGATGATAGCTGGGATTCTGATGAACCACATGATGCAGGAGACAGGTTAGGATTACTGCAAGAGGCTAGCAAAGCCAGGGGACATTTAGCAGGTGGCTGGGGCTGTGGTCCTGCAGTATTTGTGGACACTCTTCATTTATGGGTTATGCTAGTGTCTGGAGGCGATGAAGTCCCACACCCATCCCTACCCCAAAAAGTTTCTAGTCCAAGCTGCCCTCACTCCAACCTGAAATTTCCATTGCCCTAGGAGAAGGCATGATGAGGCTGGGGTGAGGGAGAGAATGAGACACATACTTCACTTAGTTGCTTGTTTGGTGGGGATAAATGGGCATGTTACATAACCCTCTCTGAAGTTCTGCCTCCTTATCTTAATAGGTGTGTGACAAGTTTCTTTCTTTCTTTCTTTCTTTTTTTTAAAGATTTTATTTATTATTTTTAGAGAGAGGGAAAAGGAGAGAGGCAGAGAGGGAGAGAGGCATCAATGTATGGTTGCCTTTCACCTGCCTCCAGCTAGGGACCTGGCTAGAGACCTGGCTTGCAGCCTGGTTATGTGCCCTGGCTGGGAATCGAACCAGCAACCTTTGGGTTCATACGCTGGCACCTTACCCACTGTGCCACCAGCCAGGGCTTGTGACAAGTTTCTTAACTGATCTGTGGCCTTGGTTCCCTTGGTTGGAAAATGGACACAGTAACCAGTTGTATGAGCAAAAGACAAGACAGTCTAGGTGAACTGCTTAGTGCTCAGGTAATTTTGTTGTGTTTATTATTATGATACTTACAGTTGCCTCACAGGGTTGTTGGAATTAGATGAAGGATATAAGGCACCAAGCAGAGTACCTGAAACCTAATAAGTATATAATAAACAGTATTTATTATTAGAATTAACTACATGCACCCCCAAATCTCTGTGAAATTCTCCCTTTAAACAGAATTTTCTTAAAGTGCAATCTAACATGGATAGACTAGAACACCTGCCCCTTATGTTAGCCCAGCTCAGTGTGTCATTGGGACTTTAGTGCAGATGGAATGGAGCCCAGGACTGGTAAGTTCCCAGAAGGCAGTGAAGTCCAGAGTATGATGCTGACAAAGTGGACACTAGGTGTTCCTTGGCAGCCAGACATTTGGTGGAGGTGGCAAGGGTGAGATGGGCACAGACATTTGCAGGAGATGGGGTCACAATGCAGAGTGCTAAGAGAGGCTGGAGGCTAGAGGTTAGAAGAAACTGGAACCACTTGGGAGAGTTGTAGAAGGACCATGAGAGGCAGGCCTGAAGAGGCAGATGGTAGAGGAAGGCATCAGGCCGTGGGGAGAAGTGGTGAGGGAGCAGACAACCCGGGCTTCCTCCGTCTGGAGTTGAGTGCGTAGGATTGAATTAAGACCTTAGAGCCCCAACCCTGAGAAAAACCACAGTGGAACACATGCGCGCGCGCATACACACACACATTTCCCCATCCAAAATAAATGTTATTTTGGTAATTGACACAATTTTTATGCTTCTTAAGATTGAACTAGCTTCCTTCTAGATTCTCTGATTGTAAAAACTGTTCATCAAAGCTGAACTACCCCTCTCTAACCCCTCTAATTGTTTTATGTCCCTGTCCAGAAAATAAGACTCTCTCTCATTTCCACAGCCACTTTTTACTTTTCAAAGTGCTTTACACATCTCATCTCCCAACAACTCCTTTTTCTCAGTCCTACTAAGTTCTGACCAATCTGGGATTCCATGGGACCTTCCTCCCCACGGACAGCCCCAAGCCATTCTTCCATCAGAAGCCCCTGCTCCACCCGGAGGAGTTTCAAATGCAGACAGAAAAGACATGCAGTCAAGAGGGCAGAATAAGTGTGTGGAATTGATCAACCAATGACAAATAATGGAGTTGTTATCAATGTTGAATGCTTAGCCTGGGAGAATTGGAAGGAGGCAGGGAGGCTTTGGATTCCCTATTGTTCTATCCAAGGTGGAAAGCTTCAAGGAAGAGTTGAAGTTTCTAGTTTCTCTATTCTCACCACATCTCTGGTTGGAAAGAAGGCAGGAAGTGTGTCCCAATTTTGACAGAGCAGGACTCTCATGCCCAAAGAGGAGGAAAAGGAACTCGTTGAAGGTCACACAGCACATCAGTGACAGAGCTGGGCTAAAAACAGATCTGCCTTCTGGTCAGGTGCTGTCTCACCAGATTCCTCTACCTCCTCCACCAACCTGAAGAAAGGTGGGGCAGAACAGAGGCAGACAGCCATTGGCCCAGTGGCCCCATGGTGTTTTCTTTTCTGACCTGCCCCCAAGCAGCATGCAGGGAGGTGAGCAGGACACCCCCAAGGGACAAAAGTTACTTTTAAAACAGCCTCATCCCGTCTGCCCTCTCCTAACCTTCCAGCTGTGAACCAGCTGGCTTCACACTTACAAACTGGTTTCCATCACCTGCCTGGTGGACAGAGGTTTCTGTCAGCTGTGGCCGATATTCCCCACTCTCCCACCTGGGACCTAGACCAGGGTTTCAGCAGTCTTGGAATTATGGCTTTCTCTGCCCATGATTCATTCCAAGAGGAATAAAAACATGCCCTGAAGGCATATCATCTTGACAAGGCTCTCAAGTTGGGAGGTGCCCAGAGTTAGGGTTAGCCACAGGACATACACAGCCAATGGCAAACTCAGAGCACTTTTCTTGGAGCAGCCTTTTCTAAGCACTTTGCACATATAAACAATAATATGATAACTAGCCCCACTTACAGGGAAACAAAGCCCAGAAAGGTTAGGTAAATTGCACAAGGTCATACAGCAGGTAAGTAGTGGAGCTAGGATTCAAACCCAAAAGACTGGTTCTAAAACCATGCTTTTAACCACTCTGGAAAGAAGCAAGTATTTACAGAAGATCTTACTGTGCACAGGAAGATTTTACATAAGCTTAATTTGTACTTTTTTTTTTTTTTTTTTTAAAGAGAGAGAGGGGAAGGGAGAGAGGGAGAGAGACATCAATGTATGATTGCCTTTTATCTGCCTCCAGCTACGGACCTGGCTGGAGACCTGGCTTGTAACCTGGTCATGTGCCCTGGCTGGGGAATCAAACCAGCAATCTTTGGGTTCGCAGGCCAGCGCCTTATCCACTGTGCCACCAGCCAGGACTGGTTTTGATTTTTAATTTCTGTATCCTGAACAACAGAGAAGTGTAGCTCACTAATAATAACCTTTTACTAACACTAATAATAATGTCTTATACTGAAGACATTCAAGGGCAGAGTTCACCATTTGTAATGTCATCCTCAAAATTAACACCTGGAGCCCTGGCTGCTGGGGCTTAGCGGAATGGATGCCAGCCTGAGAACAAAAGGTCGCCATTTCAGTTTCCAGTCAGGGCACATGCCTGCGTTGCAGGCCAGGTTTCCAGTTGGGGGCGTGTGAGAGGCAGCTGATAGATGCCCTCTCTTTCTCCCTCCTTTTCCCTCCCTCTAAAAATAAAGAAATAAAATCTTAAAAAACAATTAATACCTGGGGAGAGGAGAATCTGCATGGTGTGCTGATTTTTTAGTTTTCCGAGGGCTTTCACATGCATTGTCTCATTGAACTCTTACCACAATCACTATTACTTTCATGCCTACTTTTATTTTAATCTTCTCCCAAGGACACATTCATTTATTATAGAAAAAGAGAAAGGGAGAGAGGAAGGGAGAGAGAAGCATTAATGTGAGAGAAATGTATCAATTGGTTGCCTCCTGTACACACTCCAACAGGGAAATGAACCCACATCTTAGTTATGGCGCATGGGACAAGACTCCAACCAATTGAGCTCTACTGACCAGGGCCATGCCTACTTTTTAAAATGAGGAAATAAGACTTGTCAAAGAAGCAGTGACTGAGTTGGTGTTGGAACTGAAGAGGCTCCCTTGGGTCAAGTTGTTGGGTGACTTGCCTTAGGGTCCTGCAAGTCAGTGACAGGCCTGCGTCTGATCCCCAGTCTTCTCAATTATCGGGCTGAATTCCTCTCCCACCCAGGCTACATTTCAGTCTCTACTTTCTTCAAAACCAACCCCACCGAAGGAGAAAACAAGGTTCATGCAAAGGCACTGACTGCATTGAGGCTCACTGTTGCGCAACAGCCCTCCAGCTGTGGTCTCTTCTTTGCTCTGTTTAGTCTGAAAGCCTGGGCTCTTCCTTCCAGCTGGTTCCCCATCATGTAGCCAAGTGTAAGGCCAAGGAGGAGACAAAAATAGTGCTTTATATTTGCCTGCTCAGCACCCTCGCCTGTCCCCTTTCATGCCGACTTGAGTCCCCAACCAAGATGTGATGGGAATCATTATGTGTGTAGGGCCCAGAGACTGCAATCTGTTTCTAGTTCTGTCACCAGCTCACCATATGGCCCCGGGGCGGGACACGTTGCCTCTCAGACCTCAGTTTCCTCACCAGCATAGTGGGGATGGATCATGGCGTAGTATGTTAGAACTGATGACTGCAAACCACCTCCCTAGGAGGTTTGTTAGACATAACATGGCACAGCAGCAATATTAAACAGCTGATAAAAAGGATGAGGCAGCTCTTAATATTTCAATATGAAACAATCAGCAAATATTTATTTTAAAGGGAATAAAGCAAGGTGTAAAACTAGGAGTATAGTCATACATTTGTGTATATACATATATAAGGAGATGGTAGGAGAATAAATATCTAAGTTTGCTTGTAAATGCAGTGGGTATTTCTGGCAGGACACAAGACCTGGCGAGGGTGGTTTCCTTTGGTGAAGAGAAGCAGGAGGCTGGATACCTAACAGAGATACTCCGTTCTGCAGACTCTCATATTCCTTTTTGATGTTTGAAACATGTAAATGTATAACCTATTTAAAAATAAATTACAAATTTTAAAGATAAAAATAAACCACAGTTCATGTAGACTTGTTCTATACCCAACACAATTCCTAGTACCCCACAGACAATACTTCAACGGTTCTCATAACGAAGCTATGAAGCAGACATTATTATAATCCCCTCATTTTATAGATGAAAGCACCGAGGCACAGAAAGGTGAAATAGCTTCCCTGAGTCAAGCAGGAAGGAAGCAGTAGTGCCTGGATGCAATCCCAGGTCTCAGGTGCTCTGGCCCCGCCCTGCTGTACTGCTTTGCACACACCCAGTCCACATCCTCCACAGCATTTGTGATGAGCATGGGATGAAAGCTCTTTGAGGAGTCCACAGTACTCTGCAAAAGTGGGAAATCTTTGCTTATCTTGGCAGAAACTCAATGCATTCTGAGGCTGTGACAGAGTATATTTTTCAAAGATGGCCCCATCAATAGTTCCCATCCCCATGCTCTTCTGCAATATCACCTTGGCCTCCCATCAAGAAGTCAGTCTATGTCTTCACCTCCCTTTAATCTGTGCTCAATGACTACTTTGACCAATAAAATGTGGCAGAAGTGCTAGCTCCCAGTGTAGTCCTTAGGAAACCTGGCAACTTCTGCATCCTGTCACGAGCTCCGGTCAATGGCCCTTGCCGACAGCCAGCCCCAACCAGCAGCAGTGAGAGAGCGCCTCCTGGACTTCAAACCCCAGCAGCGGTCTGGCTGCAAACATACGAGAGGGTTTTTTTTTTTTTTTTTAATTTAATTTTTTAAGTCTTATTTATTGGTTTTAGAGTGAGAGAGACAGAAAGACATACATTGATTTGTTATTCCACTTACTTCTGCATTCATTGGTTGATTCTTGCATATGCCCTGACCAGGGATCAAACCCGCAACGTTGGTGTATTGAAACAACACTCTAATCAACTGAGCTACCTGGCCAGGGCCACACACAAGAGAACTTGGGTAAGAAAATCTCCCAGCTGAGCTGAGTCAACCCACAGAATCAGGAGAGGTAATAATATATTGTTTTTTGAAGCCACTAAGCTTTGGGGTGGTTTGTCATGCAGCATTGGATAACCAGGATGGAGGACTTAAAGTGGGGTTATTCACCAGGGAGCCCTGTTGCTCAGTAAGTGTTCAATTGGATGGAATGGGGAGAGAAGGCAGAGTCCCTGGCCACGCTCCTGTATGTCAACCCCCAGCAACAACGGCCATCATGAGGCACACACTCAAATGTTGTCCTAGATACACCTCCTTGTCTCTTTTGGTCTCACCTTTGCACCATTTTTAGTCATGCTGACCATGTGCCCTGTTGCCCCTAAAGACATTAAGTTGCCACTTTGTGTCGTCAGTAAATCAGTCTCCCTGACAAAATTGGGAGCTCCTTGGAACTTGGCTCTGTTTCTGTCTCTCTGTCTAATGCAGCTTCTTGCAATTTTACTCATGGACTAAGAGATAAATACGGACCATCAATGTTCTATCCAAGCCATGCTTTGTTCCTTCATTCATTCCACTTATTCCATTCCATTCATTCTACTGTGTCTGAGACCCTATTATGGGTACCAGGAATACAGCTATGAACAAGACACAAAAATCCATGCTCACAGGGAACTCACAGCCTGGTGGGAAAATATTGGGACCCCCTGAGTCAAGGCATGGCCAGACTCAGGGCTTTGAGGCGGGCTGATGGCCAAAAGGTCAAATGCTTGGCTGAGAAGAGTTCCAATGATTACAAAGTTCCACATTATGTTTAGAGGACAAGCTGACCTTCAGCAAGAGTCAATAGCAGCTGTGTAGTGAAAGACATAATATAAGTAGTATGCTTCAAAAGTGATAATAATTAGTTACTAAGAAATAAGCAAATGTCTTGTGGGAAAAAGTACTTTCAGCCAAAATAGTTTCACTAGGAGATAGGTTTGAATGCTTGAAAACCTATATAAGTTTTGTGTGAACAATTAAGTGGCGCTGTCACCATGAGTGGCAGTCTCCTGACCCCAACTTTTTTGTGTCTGTCTTTTCATTACAAATCCTACCCCGTCTATCATTCCTCTGGCCCAGCAGGACTGCGGCAGGAAGACAGACAATAAGAAGATAAATAAATAAATACGAAATAATGTCAGGTAGTGACAGGATTATGAAGAATAGGGATTCAAGAGTTAAAGTTATGAAATGTTCTTCATAGAGAGGGTCAGTGAGCATTTTTGAGAAATCATCAAAACAACATAAAAATTACTGAAAGAATCAAAACATCTGAACAAACTTCGTATCTGCAAAATTTATCAGGGAAATTATGCTTGGTAGAAACATGGCCAAAATAAGAAAAAAACTTACCTTTGTAGGAGTTCTAAACAATGAAACTTGGTGTGTTCTCCCCACCAATCAATAAACCCTATGGGATTTTGAAAAATTATTAGGAAAGAATTGACCCCAATCATAATTATCTCAGCAAGGCAAAAAGATTGCTCAATTAATTATCTTTTCTCAATACCATTCACTCCAGAAAATATTTTCTCAGTGAAAATTGGTAATGGAAATAAATCTAAAATTTTATGTTAAAAATAGGGTCAGTAGGCAAATCTAGAGACCAAAGTTAGATTAGTGGTTGCCAGGACCTGGGGAGGGGAGAACCATTACTACAGGCGATGGTATTTTTGTGTGGGGGTGGGGAGGTGGAGATGTTCTGGAATGAGGTAGTAGTGATGGTTGAGTAACATTCTAAATATACTAAGTGCTACTGAACTGTATGATTTAAGATGGTAAATTTTATGTTATGTGAACTATATATCAGTTTAAAGGCTTAAAAAAAAATGGTCAAAATTTTTTCCTGTTTTCCTGATAGTCCTTTGACACACAAAGTCTTAAATTTTGATGAAGTGCAATTTATCTATGTTTTCTTTTGATGGCTATGCTTTCAGTGTCATATCCAAGAAATCATTGCCAAATACAATGTCATGAAGATTTCCCCCTATGTTGTCTTCTAAGAGTGTTCTAGTTTTAGTTCTTATATTTAGGTCTTTGATCTATTTTGAGTTAATTTTTATACATGGTGTTAGGTGAGTGTCCAACTGTTCTTTTGCATGTGAATATCCATTTTCCCGACACAATTTATTGAAGAGACTGCTCTTCCCCCATTGTGTAATCTTGATACCCTTGTCAAAAATCATTTGCCTATATGCAAATTATGTTCCATTGGTCTTTATGTCTGTCTTTGTGCCGGAACCATGCCATCTTGATTACTATTGCTTTGCAGTATGTTTTGAAATCAGGAAGTGCAGGATCTTCAACTTTGTTCTTTTTCAAGATTGTTTTGCCTATTTAGGGTCACTTGAGATTCTTTATGAATTTTATGACGAGTTTTTCTTTTCTGTATAAAAGACTATTGGGCTCTTAATAGGGATTGCACTGAATCTGCTCATCATCTTACTGCTCTGAGGCTACCTGGACAGGCCAGGAGAAGCTGGCACAGCCTTGGGTCCAGGCAGTCCTGGCTCTGCTAGTTGCCGGCTGCATGAGAGTAAACAGGCCCCAGGCTGACCCCTTGGGCTCAGCTTTCCCATCTGCAAAATGGAGCAAACAGTAGTTACTTTGCTGTGTTGTCAAAGGGACTGTCAATAATGTGAGGACCTAGTGGGCACTCCACCAATAGGGGGTAGTATGGGGTGGGGTGAGGGATTACTCTGTTATTCGTGTAGGCACATTCACCTCCTGAAGGGAATGATTTTCCTCCTGGAAATCAGGATCTTTAATGAAAAAGAGAGTTAGGTGTTTTCTGCAGGAAGAATCCCTCACATTTCCCTCTTTCCTCCCTGGCTGTGGGGTCCTACCTAGACAGGTGAATCTGCAGTAGACCCAAGGGGAGGGCAGCTGGGCAGGCCACGGAGGTGCTGAGCTCCATCTGCTCCCCTGACCCCACTCTGTGCCCTTCACTCCACCTGCATTGGATTGAACCAAGGCAGGAGCTAAGGTGCTGAACTCCAATAACAGAGAAAAGCAACAGTGGTGGCTCTGAAAATACTCAATGACAGGTGGAATCCCTATTTCATCCCCCCAAAAGTTATAACCTTCATGCAAATTACAATACATCCCAACACCCTGAGCCCCCTGCCTACAGCCCCACCCCTGAGATCAGCTGTCATGGCCCCAGGGAAGATAACCATGGACTTGTAGCCTGAGCCTCAGACCCACCAGATCCAAGGGGCTGAGTATGCCCCTGTGCCCTCCCCATTTCTCCATACTGGAGCTGGCTTCCCATTGAGTCATCCCTACTCTTCATGCTGCACTGAGCTACCCCTGGAAGGAATAGGAGGATCTCAGTGTCTGTGTTTCATTCAGCAAACTCATGCAACAAATTCTGGCTGGCCATTTTCCCCTCTGAATGCAGCCCCCTCACTTGGTAGTCCCTGTCCTCATGCCCATCTTACAGATGAGGACACTGAGACTGGGAAAGTAAAATACCAGGCTATTTCCACTTTATTAGTTGTGTAACTTGGGGTGAGTTAGCCAAATTCTTCTGTCTCAGTTTCATCATCTATAAAATGGGATCATAACCATAACAGAGCTAGGCACACAGTAAACAGGCAACCCACTTTATCTGTTCTTGTTCTTATTGTTATACCAAACTGCTATTAGGTTGCATTTGTTTGTGCAGAGTTTCTGTGGGACCTAGCACCCTCACAAAAGACTGTGCTCCATATGCTCTGTGCTGTCCCATCCCCAGAAACCTAGGAGGCCAATCATGCAAAGGCTTGGGGTTAATAATAAAAACAGACAGCTCCCAGCTCCCATCCATAACACCCCCAAACCCACACCTGGTTTCCGTGCCTTGCCTAAAGCAAGGCCTGGCTGTATCTACCCATGAAATGCAATAATGCAGGGTTGACCTGGAGACATTCTGGGGCAAGGCATGTGTATCCAGGGAAGGGCAGCATTTCTCTCCAGTCTGTCAGTGTGGTGATCTGGTCTCCTGGCCAGGACAACAGGCAGGTAAGCAAGCACTACACCTATGACCTGGTCCTTTTCGTACTCTAGCACTAAACTGAGGAGTGAGCCTTGACAAGTCACCTCCCCTCTCTGGGCCCATTTCCCCTTGGACAAAAGGAGGCACTTAATTTTGATAATCATAACATATACATGGATCAAATACCTTTGAACTTAACTAATTTAAACCTTGCAACACTACCTGTGAGTAGATGCTATTATCATCCGCATTACACAGATGAGGCCAGCACAATCCACTGAGCTACCAGCCAGGGCAGAGCCTATTTCTTTAATCATAACATCTAAGATGAGAAACATAAAGAATTGCCTGAGACCCTGGCTGGTGGCACAGTGGATAAGGTGCCGGCCTGTGAACCCAAAGGTCGCTGGTTCAAATCCCCAGCCAGGACACATAACCAGGTTGCATGCCAGGTCTCCAGCCAGGTCCATGGCTGGAGGCAGGTGAAAGGCAGCCGCACATTGATGTTTCTCTCCCTGCCTCTCTCCCTTCTCCTCTCTCTCTGGAAATAATAAATAAAATCTTAAAAAAAAAGAATTGCCTGAGAACTTGTTTAAAAGGAAGCTTCCCAAGCCTCTTCTCTAGGGATTATGAATCTGGAGGTCTGGTAAAGCACAGGAATCTGCCTTTTTATTTTTATTTTTTATATTTTATTTATGCCCATCAGTGGATATACGGACCAAAAAACTTTGGTATATTTATACAATGGAATACTACATAGCAGAAAGAAAGAAGGAACTCCTAACCTTTGCAACAACATGGATGGAACTAGAGAGTATTATGCTTAGTGAAATAAGCCAGCCAGTGAAAGACAAATACCATATGATTTCTCCCATTATAGAACACTAATGAACAAAACAAATAAACAAGCAAAACAGAACCAGATATATGAAAACAATGAATAGACCTTCAGTGGCTAGAGGGGAGGAGGGAGGAGGAGGCAAAGAAGGGGAGCAGTTTAGTCAAGGAATTAGCATGGAAGAACCATGGACATGGACAACATGTGGAATTGACTTTGGCAGGGAATGAGTGGGTGGGGAAGGGTAGAGGAGGTCAGGGAAATGGGATGTATGTAATACAACAACAGTAAAATTAAATTTTAAAAAATTATTTATTTATTTTTTAGAGAGAAGGGTAGGGAGAGAGGCAGAAAGGGAGAGAGACATCAATGTGTGGTTGCCTTTCACCTGCTTCCAGCTATGAACCTGGCTGGAGACCTGGTTTGCAACCTGGTTATGTGCTCTGACCAGGAATTGAACCAGCAACCTTGAATTTGCAGGCTGGCACCAATCCAATAAGCCACCAGCTGGGGCGCCTTTTTATTTTTTTAATGTTTGCATTTCCAAATGTAAATGAGCTCCTTTTTAACAAATTGTGGTAAGAAACACACACAGAAAAACATTAAATTTACCATCTCTCTCTCTCTTTTTAATTTTAATTTTAGAAATGGAGAAAGGAAGGGAGACAGAGAGAAAGAAATATTAATTTGTTGTTCCAACTATTTATGCATTTATTGTTTGCTTCTTGTGTGTGCCCTGACTGGTAATGGAAACTTTGGCATATAGGGATGATGCTCTAACCAACTGAGCTGCCTGGCCAGGGTTTAGATTCACCATCTTAACTATTTTTAGGTGTACAGTAGTGTTGAGTATATTTACATTGCTGTGCAACAGAGCTCTAGAACATTTTTCATCTTGTGGATTGGAAGCTCTATACCCATTAAACACTAATTTCCCCTGCCACAGTCCTTAACACCCACCTTTCTATTTTCTACTTCTATAATTGTGACTACTTCAGAATCTTCATGTAAGTGAAATCATATAGTATTTGTATTTTTGTGCCTGGCTTCTGTCACTTATCATATGTCCTCAAGGTTCATCCATGTTGTAGTATGTGATAGAATTTCCTTTCTTTTTAAGGTTGCATAATATTCCATTGTATGTATACGTATGCGACATATTTGCTATGCAGTCATTCGACAATAGACACTTGGATTGCTTCCGCCACTTACTGTTGTGAATATAGTCACACAGCATATAACAACATATAATGCGAGTCACATAAGATTATAATGGAGCTGAAAATTTCCAATTGCCTAGACATCATAACTGTCATAACATTGTAGTGCAATGCATTACTCACATGTTTGTGGTGATGCTGGTGTTAACAAACCTACTGCCCTGCCAGTTGTATGAAAGTATAGCACATACAATTATGTACCGTACATAATACTTGACAATGATAATAAATGACTATGTTACTGATTTATGTATTTACTATTTTATACTTTTGTCATTATTTTTGTCATTATTGGCTATAAAACAATATGCCATGTTACACTGGCAGGAACCTCTTTTTTTTTTTTTTTTTTTTTAAGATTTTATTTATTATTTCCAGAGAGAGAGGAAGGGAGAGAGGAAGAAAGAGAGAGAAACATCAATGTATGGTTGCCTTTCACCTGCCTCCAGCCAAGGGCCTGACTGGAGACCTGGCTTACAACCTGGTTATGTGCCCTGGCTGGGGAATCGAACCAGCGACTTTTGGGAGGAACCTCTTTTTTTTTTTTTAACTTTGAAATATATATATTTTATTTATTATTTTCAGAGAGAAGCAGAGGGGGAGAGAAACATCAATGTATGGTCACTTTCCACCTGCCTCCAGCTACGGATCTGGCTGGAGACCTGGCTTGCAACCTGGTTATGTGCCCTGGCTGGGAATCGAACCTGCGACCTTTGGGTTCACAGGCCGGCACCTACCCACTGAGCCACCAGCCAGGGCTGGAACCTCTTTTTTATATTTACCTTTTAGTTGTTTTTTTAAAATCCTCACTCAAAGACATGTGTTCATTGACTATTAGAGAGAGAGGAAGGGAGAAGGAGGGAGGGAGAGAGGGAGAGGACAGAGGAAGGAAGAGGGAGAGAGGGAGGGAGGAAGAGAGAGAGAGAGAGAGAGAGAGAGAGGTGCCTCCCTTATGTGCCCTGACAGGGGATCAAACCAGCAACCTTTTGGTGCACAGAACGATGTTCCAACCAACTGAGCCATGAAGCCAGGACATTAGCCTCTCTTGATTGCATAATTTCCACTTGATTTAATATCGTATGGTTTTGTACAGTCACGTGCTTTAGAGGCCTGTAGTCTAGGAGCAATACTACTGTGTAGCCTAGGTGTGTAGAAGGCTGTGTAAGTGCACTTTACGATGTTTGTGCAATGATGAAATCGCCCAAAGATGAACTTGTCAGAATGTATACGCCTTCTTAAACGATGCATGGCTGTAATACTACAATGAGCATACGTGGGCAAAAATCCCTTGGAAACTCTGCTTTCAATTCTTTTGAATATGTACCCAGAAGTGGAATTACTGGATTATATAATTTTACTTAAAATTTTTTTAAGAACCTCCATGCTGTTTTTTTTCCATGGGGGCTGCACCAATTTACAGCCCTGCCAATGGTGCTTCAGGGTTCCAGTTTCTCCACATCCTTGCCAACACTTGCCGTTTTTCTGTCTGTTTGGCTTTTATTTTGTTTTATAGTAGCTATCATATTGGGTGTGAGGTGGTATCACATGGTTTTGATTTGTAACCTGACATTTTTAAAAGCTCTTTGGGTGATTCCCAGATGGGACCTGGGTTACACTTTGAGAATCAGAACTCTAAGATGTTTCCCATTTCGAATCAACTCCATTACACAGAGCCGCGGAGGAACAGGCCCCAGGGAGCACTCAGCCCCGCTCATCTTGGCAGCCTCTGCTCCTCCTGGCACCCCGGTTCACCATGAGCCTGACAGCAAAGATATTTGGGGAATCATGGCAGGTGAAGCTTTTTCTGCTTCTTAAGGATCAAAGGTTCAGTGTGTGGTATTTGACTGGAGACAGAAAGTCAAATCTTCACTTTGAAAAGTGAAAGTCAGGAACAAAAGACAGTTGGAAAGGCTGAGGGCCAGCTCTCCAATTAGAAAAATTCGCCTCTGCAGCTAAAGAAGTAGAGCTGCCATATGGCCCTCATCCTTGCCAGAGCTTCCAGCCGGTCCCCCACAAAAAGCTGAGGTGCCAGAAAGGAACATGCTCTGCCCTTTTGTCCATTAGAATACCAGAGCTACAGGCCAGGTCTGGTTCCCATACTCAGCCAGGAGGCTCAGTCTCACACATGTAGGAACAGTTAAGGCAGGAACAAAATAATGACTTTTGGAGTGGCCCTGGCACATCTTTCCCTTCAGCTCCTCACTCTGTAGGCTTCAAGGAGCTATTGTGCCAGGCAGCTTCATTAAGACTTTCAGACCAGAGGCCAGGAGGAAGAACAGCCTGGATACTCTGACACAGGCCTGCGGAGCTGCTCTGCAGCCCAGGAACATTCCTTGTGGTGCTGGCCATGGAGGCTGATTCGTGCCTTCATCCTACTCCATCTGGCCCTCTCTGGCTGGGCTCCCAGCTTGACTTACCCACCATCAGGGCCATATGTCTGCCAGCCCTCAGTGGGGCTGCGAACATGACAGGGCAGGGAGGAAAGGTAAGAGCTCATTGCTTTCCACAGTGCTGGTCTTGCAGGAGGAGAGCCTTACCAGTCCCCATGCTCCCAGGTACACACTCCGCACTGTGGAGACCAGGAGCCCTCTCTCCCTCCCACAGTGGCAGAGACTGGGCCGGCTTCTGTAGGGATGACTCAGAGTTTAGGTTCTGGGTCAGACAAGCAAGAACTGCCCCCTTCAGCTGCGTCACTGAACAGAGCTCCTCCCATCAGAAGGTGGAGTCTGTTCCCCTTTCCTTGAATGAGGGCAGGTCTCCTGACTTGCTTTGACCAACAGAATGCAGCTGGAGTGAACTTAGAAGACCCAAGCAGTTTTTTCTTTTGTGGAAGGCCATAACCAAATTTTAAAGACGCTGACTCCCGTGGTCACCATGTGAGGAGAGAGAGGCCATGTGAGGAATGCCCAGTGAGATCTGGACCTTCTAGCCTAACCCAGCCACCAGCTGACTGGTGACCTAAGTGGTCACCAAAAACCACAGACAAGGTTAGACAAGGTTTACAATAAACTGGCAACAAACTATCTCCGCAAAGCCTAAAATACAAATGGGTGAGAACAAACTGCAAACGGCTACAAGAGTTGCATCTGTGGGGGAAGAAGCAGATGGAAGCAATGGGGACATCATCTGGTAACCTGCTATTCATGGAAGTCACAGTGGCTGTAGCACAGGAGCTCCAAACTCAAACTAAGAAGATGCTTAAGCGTTTGTGATATTCCCAAAAAAACACCCAGAGGACTGGCGGATATGGACATGCTGTTTATTACTCATTACAGGGGAGCTCACCTCCTCCAGCCTGAGGCTCATTACAAAGGGGGCACATGTCCTATGCATGACTAAACTATATCGCCTCAGTGCGTAAAAGGGTCAAGAAGCAGTCACAGGAAAAGAAGCCACTCCCAAAAGGAGATAAGGAGGAAATGACAATGCATTCCCAAAATAATACACATTTCCTCTGGCCAGTGGCCATCTGACCAGCTCTCAGTTATAAGAGGGGCAAGGGCTCTGTCCACTGACCCCAAACTCTAGCCTAACATTGCTCTGTCACCTCACAGTCTTTACATTAATTCTTCTGATAGAAGACCTGTGTGGTGAGCATGTTGGCACACTGCATCTGTATGCCACAAATACAGTAAAGGCTACACCCCAAGACCAACAACGCAAGGCAAAACCCAAAGAGACCTAGGAGGAGGGAATGCCACCCTGTCTGTGGCAGTCAGTACCATAGTATTCTTGCATAGGGTTGCTGGCATCTACCCAATGAGTTGTACAGTTTTATTTGTAGTCTCTTTTCTGTGTTAAACAAATATGGCCACGGGTTGTCATACTTCTACATGTAATGCTGACAGCCATTCCATACTGCGTATGTGAGCTATGGCTTGGTGCAGTTAGCCTGCACTCTCATGAGGGAAAACACCTTCTCACACGTCTGTTTGAAGAGGGGGTTAGAAACCTTCCAGCCTTGCAACCAGTCCCAGCGTGTCTGGTTTGCAGGGTGAATCCACCATAGCAGGTCAGCAGGGGCTCCGGTCAGGAACTCCGTGCAGACCCAGCAGTCTGAGAGGCTGTTCTCAGAGGCCAGCATAGCTGCTCTTTGGGGAAAGGTGTTGCTTCTGCAGAATCCAACCAGACAACCCCAAGAATTTGACAGAGAAACCAAGTAAGCAAGAACATAAGAATGCAAAGTTTAATGAACACAGCAATTCACTCTTGAGTCTGCAAGAGTGTCAGATGAAAAGACTTTGAAATATTAGGCTTTTGCTGGAATAAAATTAAGCAGTGACAATTGGAAAGATCCTCTTTATCTATAGTTAAAATATCTGTGGTGATATCATCAGGTGCTCAGGTAAATTCTGTAAAGTTGATAGATATTGCATCAGCGGTTCTCAGTAGTTCCAAATCAAAGGATGAAGGAAAAATGAAACACTAATGTGGAGTGGGAAAAAAATGGAAAAATTCAGGATCCAGTCTAGTTCACAGGTTAGAAAAAAAAATATTACAATTCATTGAATTAGAGTCTACTTTTCATAAGTGTATGTAACAGATTTTATTGAAACATAATTTTTCCCTGAAAATCACTCTCATTTTTATCAAAGAGTCAAATCAAGACCAATTCACTTACTATATTAAGTCTAATTTCAATTTGGCCTGATTATTTGCATAAACACAGAAGGAATAGCAAGTGATCATATAGGTTTTTAAATATATTGTACTTTGCTGGAACATTATAAGGAATTCCTAGATTGAGCTTTAACTAGCCCTTCAGGGCTGGGAAGCCAAGCCAATCCACACAGTTGCCATGTGGCCTTGTCCGAAGTACCTACATATTTGGGTGAGTTTCTCAAGTTCTTGAGAGTCTCAAAATGTTTTGAGATCCCTTCCCTGCAATCTTTCAAAAGAGCAACCTTCATTCCTTACCTGGAAAGACTGCCATGAACCATATGACCAAGCAAGGTACCAGGCCATTTCTGTAAGGGGCTTTTATTAGCTTCAAAGTCAATCTTAATTCCTATGGCTTTCTAATGACATCCAGAGTCCAGGCCAGAGTCCTTTGATCATGACATTCCAGACAAAGACTTAGTTGATAAAATCACAGTTGGAAACTGGCTTTATGTATCCTGTTATGAAGAAATCAGGTTCCTATTGGATATATGCAAATAAACATATTGCCATGGAAAGAAAAATACTCACTCATTAAGAGTTTCCAAATTCCAGAGGAATCAGGTAGGGAGAAAAAGATAAGTGCCTCAATACTGCTTATAAAAATATACTCTACCAAATTGCTTTGAGAAACAAAATGTTCTTATGCCTGAAAAACAATTAATTAAAAATTAGCAATATTTAAAAAAAGATTTTATTTACTTTTAGAGAGAGAGAGGAAAAGAGGAAGAGAGAGCGAGAGAGAGAGAGAGAGAGAGAGAGAGAGAGAGAGAGAGAGAGACATCAATGTGCAAGCAGGTACCTTTCTCACACCTGGGAACCTGGCCTGCAAGCCAGGCATGTGCTCTGACTGAGAGTCAAACCGTCAACCTTTGGGTTCACAGGCCGGTGTTCAGTCTACTGAGCTACACCAGTCATGGCTTAAGTTAGCAATATTTTTCAACAAAAGGTTATAAAACTACAGGTTTTGAAAAAGATTTTATTATTATTTCCAGAGAGAGGGGAATGGAAAGAGGCAGAAGAGGGAGAGAAACATCAATGTATGGTTGCCTTTCACCTGCCTCTAGCCATGGACCTGGCTGGAGACCTGGCTTGCAACCTGGTTATGTGCCCTGGCTGGGGAATCAAACCAGCAACCTTTGGGTTCACAGGCTGACACCTATCCACTGAGCCACCAACCAGGGCTAAAACTACAATTTTATCTTCAGTTCATTATGTGCCATAATTAATTTCTGTTTATCCTGAATAGGTGTAAGCACCTCTATAAACCCAGTCATTTGACAGAGATCCAGAAATCTTCATTTAGTTCAAAGATATGATCCAAAAATGCATTCTCAGAAATATGCAACCCAGAACAAGCCACAGTCTTCTCCATGGACTGCTCCCAAGACATATTTCTTTGCAAATACATTAGAGCAAAACAATGACTGTTTATAAATGACAAAACTTAAAATGACAAGGTTACAGAGTTGAGTATAATGCAATTGACAAAAGGGTTTACTTTACCATGTTTTAAGATAATTAAAATTACAAATGAAAGTACATCAGAATTTATATAATCTCTAGAACATAAAAAATGTATAGAAATAGAACATACTTATTATTTCTTTATTTAACAACACTTCCCATGTACTTTAAACATATTAACTAGGTCTAATTAGTTCCCAAATCTCTTTTATTAAAAGGGAGAGAACAAGCCCTGGCTGGTGGCACAGTGGATAAGGCGCCAGCCTGCAAACCCAAAGGTTGCCGGTTCGATTCACCAGGCAAGGCACATAACCAGGTTGCAAGCCAGGTCTCCAGCCAGGTCTGTAGCTGGAGGCAGGTGAAAGGCAACCATACATTGATGTTTCTCTCCCTCTCTGCCTCTCTCCCTTCCTCTCTCTCTGGAAATAATAAATAAAATCTTTTTTTTTTTTTTAAAGAAAGTTTCTCTCCAGACCTAGCTGGTGTGGCTCAGTGGGTTGAGCATTGACCTGCAAACCAAAAGATTGCTGGATTGATTCCTGGTCAGGGCACATGCCTGGGTTGTAGGCTAGGTCCCCAGGGTGGGGGTGGTGTGCCAAAGGCAACTCATTAATGTTTCTCTCCCTCTCTGCCTTCCTTTCCCTTCCAGTAAATGAATGAATGAATGAATAAAATCTTTAAAAGAAAAAAAAAAAAAAAGAGGGAGAACAAGTCCTTGAGGTATTCCAGAGGCTCATTGGAATAACTCAAAGTCACTTCCTATTTAAAAGTCTCTTAAAGTTAAACTTTGGGAAGGCTGTCAAACAAACTTAACCAAGAGTACAACATAAACTTTTTGTAAAACAACACATTTTTATAGTAATAACTTCAGAAGACATTAATTAAACTTTAAATCAGTTTTTATATCATATAATTTTTCCAGACCACAGGATCTTGTTTAATTTATATAGGTACTTAGTATCTTTTTTTTTTTTTTTAAGATTTTATTTATTTATTATTTTTAGAGAGAGGGGGAGGAAGAGAGGCAGAGAGGGAGAGAAACATCAATGTATGGTTGCCTTTCACCTGCCTCCAGCTACAGAGCAGGCTGGAGACCTGGCTTGCAACCTGATTATATACCCTGGCTGGGAATCGAACCAGCAACCTTTGGGTTCGCAGCTTAGTATCTTTTTTTAAAAAAAGATTTTATTTATTATTTTTAGAGAGAGAGGGGAAAGGAGAGAGACAGGGAGGGAGAGAGACATCAATGTATAGTTGCCTTTCACCTGCTTCCAGATACGGACCTGGCTGGAGACCTGGCTTGCAACCTGGTTATGTGCCCTGGCTGGAAATTGAACCAGCGACATTTGGGTTGGCAGATTGGTGCCTTACCCACTGTGCCACCAGCCAGGGCTTATATAAGTACTTAATATCTTTAGACCAATGAAATATTGTCCCCTAGTTATGCCATCTGGAGGCAGAAAACACACCACATGTAATACACAGACAAACACATACCACATAAAGACCATGCACATCAAGACTAAACACATAAAGACCATTTGAATTACTAATTTTTGTAGAGAAAACACAATATTTTTCTCATTTACTTTTTTTTTTTTTTTTAAGATTGTATTCATTATTTTTAGAGAGAGGGGAAGGGAAAGAGGAAGATAGGGACAGAAACATCAATATATGGTTGCCTTTCACCTGCCTCCAGCCAGGGACCTGGGTGGAGACCTGTCTTGCAATCTGGGTAGGTACCCTGACTGGGAATCGAACCTGAGACACTTGGGTTCACAGGCTGAAGTTCAATCCACTGAGCTACACCAGCCAGGGCTCATTTATTTTTGACAACTTTTAAGAAGACTGAAAAAGGGGTTGGAAGGTTCTAAATACCAAGCAAGAAGACTCGTTGAGACTCTTAGTGAAAGCTTCAAGGACTGTGTGAATGAGTGGTGGAAATAAAGTAAGTCTGGGCTTCAATCTAAAGAATCAAGCATCAGGGGAGAACCTGGGCAGGGCTGTTTTGGCCCCCTGAAAGGTCAGAAACTTGGTGACAAAAGATAAATGCTCTAGATAGAGGATTGAGAGTTATGGTAATGAGAACTACAGGTCCCGCCAGAGTCCAAGAATGTCATCAGAGAGAAATTAGGTGGAGGAAAGGGGTACTGTGGCCTAAATGAGGCTTTTTCCTTTACAAATTTAAACCTTTCACAACCTTCACAAATCTTTCTGCAACGTTCACAGACTTTCTTACCTATTCAGACATAACTATCTTTAGAATAAATCACTTTGATCCCTCTTTCCCTCTCTTCCTCTCCCTCTCTCCCTCGCCCTTTTCTCCCTCTCCTTCCCCTTCAATGCACCCGCTCCCTCTGTCTCACTTAAGAAAAAGAAAGAAAGAAAGAAAGAAAAAAGAATGATTCACTTTCAATCCTTGTCCTTCAAAAATTGCACCTCTGCCCTGGCTGGTGGCACAGTGGATAAGACACTGACCTGTGAACCCAAAGGTTGCTGGTTCAATTCCCCAGTCAGGGCACATGGCCAGGTTGCAGGCCAGGTGTCCAACTGGGTCTGTAGCTGGAGGCAGGTGAAAGGCAACCGTGCATTGAGGTCTCTCTTCCTCTCTGCCTCTCTCTGTTCCCCTCTCTCTAAAAATAATAAATAAACTCTTTAAAATAAATTGCACCTTCATACCTTATGCCTTCTATTATTAAAGCCATACAATTTCTTTCCTATTTAAATGTAAGTAATTAGCATTCTTAATGTTGGCAAAGTCTTGAATACATTTCATAAATCTTACCTATTTTACTAGCCCTTTAGCAAAAACAGTTCTAAATAATCTAAAATGCAACCTAAGATGCTCCTTTCCAAAACAGAAACAAAGACAAATTTTCAAGAGATTAGGACTAGATTTAGAATCTCATCTCCTTATTTTTCTCTCTAACTTAAATGTACCCTTTAACTATTGTACTGTTGCTTCAGCTACTCCCCCACCTCCACCCCGCCCACAGGTTCTCTGCAAGGCCTGCAGGAAAGTTGAGGGTGTCCCTCCAATACTGGTGCACCACTCTGGGATTTCCCCCAGCTATTTCCACGGCTACCCACTGGCCTCCCCACCCACCATGTTATTGCATGCAGTCCACCAGAGAGGGGTATTTTCCAGAATATCCTGTTCATGGTGCCAATTGTAGCACATGAGCTCCAGACTCCAACCTGGGAGCTCCTTAAGTGTTTGTGATATTAAAAAAAACCACCCAGAGGACTAGCAGATGTGGACACTGTTTATTACTCACATTACAGGGGAGCACACCTCCTCTAGCCTGAGGCTTGTTATAAGGAGTCCCAGACACAGGAGGCACATATCCTACACGTGACTCTAAACTACATTTCCAACACCCCCTTTGTTATGTCAGATGAGCTCACAAGAAATTATCCATGTATTTCCTAGTTCTGTCCACCAATAGAAACAACAATCAACTCAACAGCAACGAATATCCCTAGAGCCCAGATTGTAGTCTTAAAATATCATTTCCTATGAAAAGAAGCCAGGGCTTGGAGAACTGCCTGGTTTCAAGTCTAGAGCAGAGAGACACCCAGTAAAGGTGAGTCCCCACAGCCTTGATGCAGCAGCTAGCAGGAAGCTCTCAGAGACTAATAGGATCATGGCAAAAGGATTTAGGAACCGGTTTGAGAAGGCTCCCACTGGACCCTGTGAGCTTTAATAAAGATAAGAATTGCAACGGACTCATGTGGGGGACCCCAACCCGCAGTAAAATCCCCCAGTGTCACGGATGAAATAACACCTCCCCAAACAGCTCGGTGTAAGGGGAAGAAGATCTGGTCAGTTCTTTGTTCCCAAAGGTCTCTTATTGAAAGGGGTAAACTTGGAGGCATGTAGCTCATCAATCAATGCTAATCAATGCTAATTGCAGGGAAACGGAAAAACAAGTGAGGGGGCAGGGAGATCTCACTCAGGTCAGGATGTGCATTCAAATTTTAAAAACTTCTGCAGTTGATACAAAAAAGGATTAGGTGAGGTGAAAGAACAGGCAGGGCTTCATAGTAACTGAAGCATTTTCCCATGACCAAGTCCTCCTCCCTCGGGGCCACTGGTTTTAACACGGAAACATGTATGTACCCAGCATTCTGTGTCTTCTGGTCTAGATTTACAAGTTTAATCTGGTCCAAGCAGGACTCCAAGTTTCTATGTTTTTCCCAGGTGGGCCCCAACAGACTCATATCAATCAAACAGGTTTAAATCCATGGCTTCATAATGTTATTAAAAATTAATTGGTCACCTTGATAGGGAACCAAGTTATTATCTTTGAAACTGGTAAATGAAAGAAATGAATCAAGCTTTTATCTTGTCTTCTGTATATAAACTATAATACAGGGTAACCAGATGAGGGAAGTATCTCTTTATAAAAGTATTGCAACTGACAGCCCTGGCTGGTATGGCTCAGTGGGTTGAGTGCCAGCCTGCAAACCAAAAGGTTGCTGGTTTGATTCCCTGTCAGGGCACATGGCTGGGTTGCAGGCCAGGTCCCCTGTTGGGGGCACACAAGGGGCAGCCAATTGATGTTTCTCTCCTTCTCTTTCTCCCTTCCTTCCCCTCTCTCTAAAAATGAATAAATAAAATCTTTTTAAAAAGTATTGCAACTAATAAATGAAGTAGTAGAATTAGAACATCATCATTTTGCTACCTGTCATAAATTAGGTGATGTTGGCAGGCACTGAGCGTCAATGGCTTCTAATATCACAAAACGAGATATGGCCAGACATCATATGCCTCCTGAAGGAAGATTATGCTACCTCCTTAAATTTTCCCGAAGGAAAATTTCAACCAGAATCTGCTCAATCCTCTGGGTCCAGCTGCCAATGTGCCAGAAATACAGGGGACAGAGCAACATGTTGAAATGTACCGTGTGTGCAATGAGCAAAATCTACACTGTTCGAAACTACAGACCAAGTAGCCCAGGTACTTCAAAAAATTAATTGTAAGGCCCTGGCCGAGTGACTCAGTTGGTTGGAGCATTGTCCTACCCACCAAAATATTGCAGTTTTGACCCTTGATCAGGGCACGTAAGGGAACCGGGCCCAGCGTGTGTGTGTGTTTGGTGGGGGCAACCGATCGATGCTTCTCTCTCACATCAGTTTCTTTTTCTCTCTGTCCTTCCCTTCCTCTCTCTCTAAAATCAATAAGCATATCCTTGGGTAAGAATTTAAAAATAAAATAAAACGATAATGTAACAAAGTAAATAACTATAAGAATAAAAGGAGTGGAGAATGTGGCCAACATATCCTAAGTAGGCCCCAAGGAGTTTCCCCCTGTATAATTCTTTCCTCTGAGTGTGGGTGTGACGTATCTTGTTTCTAGCCAATAGACTATGGCAAAGGTAATGAGACGTTGCTCTGTTTTGTTATATGATTCCATCTTAATGGACTGGAGGAAGAGGCTCTCCTATTACTCTTGAATAAGAAAACAACCATGCTGTTGAGAGTGGGCAAGGAATTTCTCACAGCTTCTAGAACCTAAGAGCAGCATTGACCAATAGCTGGCAAACATCTGGGCTCTCAGTTTTGAAGCCACCCAGATATGAGCTCCGCCAACAACCTGAATGAACTTAGAAGTGGATTCTTCCCCAGTCTAGCCTGCAGATGAAAAAGTAGCTCACCCACCACCGTACCCACAGCCTGGGGGGCCCTGAGTAGAGGACCTAGCTCAGCTGGGCCCAGCCTTTTGACCCATGGAATCTGTGAGGTAACAAATGTGTATTTTTTTAAAGTCCTTCTTCCTAAAGATTTTATTTATTTATTTTTAGAGGAAGGAGGAGGAAGGGAAAAAGAGAAGGGTAAAATTATCAATGCATGGTTGGCTCTTATGTGCCTCCAACTGGGAACCTGGCCTGCAACGCAGGCGTGAACCCTGACTGGGAATCAAACCAGTGACCCTTTGGTTCACAGGCCTGTGCTCAATCTACTGAGCCACAGATGCCGGGGCTAATGTGTGTTATATTAATTCACTAAATTTATGATGATTTAACTTACTAAGTTTGTTACACAGCATAGCAAAGCCTATAGATTAAAATAAATTTAAAAGACATGTCAACTTTTTCTCCTCTCTCATCCTTTTTATTTGTGTCTCCTTTGTGTGTGTGCATGCTACAACATAAATCTTAAGGGTTTTATGGTAAGTAAAACAAACCAGCCACAGGTATTTAAAAGTAGTCAGAAGCACAGAGATAAAAAGTAGAATGGTGGTTGTTAGAAGTTGAAGATAAAGGGAGTTAGCGTTTAATGGGTACAGAGTTTCAGTTTTATAACATGAAAAAAATTGTACAGATGGACAGTGGTGATGGTTTGCTCAACAATATGAATGTACTTACTACTGTTGAACTGCACACTTAAAAATGGTTAAGATAACCCTGGCTGGTGGCACAGTGGATAAGGCGCCAGCCTGTGAACCCAAAGGTTCGATTCCCAGCCAGGGTACATAACCTGGTTGCAAGCCAGGTCCGTAGGTGGAGGCAGGTGAAAGGCAACCATACACTGATGTTTCTCTCCCTCTCTGTCTCTCTCCATTCTCCTCACTCTAAAAATAATAAATAAAATCTTTTTGGAGGAGAGAAGATGGCGACAGAGTAGAGAGCAATGCTGATGGTGTTCTCGAGTACCAACGCAGCTAGAGGACAAGATAGGGAGCATGAGACGTCTTCAGGACCCTAGGAATTGGAGCGGGCAGCATCTGGACACAGGGGAGCGCGGCCCAGAGGCAGAGGAGGCCAGCAGGACAGTAGGTGAGGCGTTCCCGACCGAGCGGCCGGCGGGCTGAGGTCGGCTCTGGGCAGGGGCAGCTCTGCCCAGAGGGGCGCGTTTGACTGGGGCCAGTTCCGGGCTCCCTGGCGACTGGAAGTCTCAACAGTGAAGTGCGGGCAGTGAGGGCAAACGCCGTAGGGAACACGGAATTGAACTCTTGCAGGGGAGGGACTGTGTGAGAGACTCACTCTGGCAACAGGGAGAGGAGGCTCCACGCGGGGCTAGAGGCGGAGGAGAAGAGTCCTGAGGGAAGCCGGAGCGGGGGAGCGGGAAGTGCACCAACCGAGGCAGCGAGAGGGCCAAAAACGGTGCTGCTGGGCCGCTGGGGAAACAGCAGCTAGAAGCCCCTGCGAGGGGGGAGGCCCAGCCATGCGCAACCACACAGGCCCCCAGGCTCCGTGGAAACTCCAAACGACAAGCCGGCAAGCTGGAAACTAGTAGCGGGGACAACTGACCCGCCATTGCCAGAAACAAAGGCCGCACTGCCCACGCCTGGGAGGGGCTCATCACAGAGGCCTGTGTGAAGGACTCCGCGGAGAGCTGGTTGGCTTGGAGGAGTGGTGCCCACCCCGGAAGGGTGGGACAGTGTAGGCAGCCCCCGACAGTGTTGACAGACAGGGGCGGCCTCCTCCCGGAACTGCGGGGCGGGGCCAGTTGTCACAGGGACCGGGAAAGTTGTGGGCTGCCCTGCAGGGGTACTGGGTGCTCGTCCTGGGCAGGAACCTCCGTCAGGAGTAGGAGGGAGCACCCTGCAGGCTCCAGAGTATCGGCAGCCCTAAAACCCAGCCAGGCTTCGGAAGGCCCAGCCTACCTGGGGGCGGACACTCAGAATCAGCCCTGAATGTGACAATCAGAGGACCTGCCACACGCCAAGACTGGCTAGAATATAGACTATAGACTGTAAAGTCCTGACCAAGAAAAAGAGGCAGCCTCAGGAAAGGGATTGCTGCTAATCTCAAGCACCTGAGTCATACTGAGAGCAATATGAACTATTAATCCCCAACATATCCTTTACAAAAGTTACTTCTCACATATTCTTTTTTTTTTTTTTAATTTTATTGTTGTTGTATTACATCCATCCCCTTTTTGCTCCCCTCTGTCCCCCCACCCACCCACCCATTCCCCCCAAAGTCAATCCCACCTGTTGTCCATGTCCATGGTTCCTTTATACTAGGTTCTTGTCTAAGCTGCTTCCCATCTTTGCCTCTACCTCTCCCTCCCCCCTACCCCGTTCCCCTGACCACTGAAGGCCTATTCCTTG